>JBBDGP010002358.1:905000-1044589 GCA_037952835.1 Lithobates septentrionalis
GCTGTATGCTCTTGGCCACCGTGCTGCAGCTCAGTTTCAGGGTCTTGGCAACCTTCTAATAGCCTATGCCATCTTTATGTAGAGCAACATTTTTTTTTTCTGATTCTCAGAGAGTTCTTTGCCATAAGGTGCCATGTTGAACTTCCAGTGACCAGTATGAGAGAGTGAGAGGGATAACACCAAATTTAACACACCTGCTCCCCATTCACACCTGAGGCCTTGCAACGCCAATGAGTCACATGACACCGGGGAGGAAAAATGGCTAATTGGGCCCAATTTGCACATTTTCACTTAGGGGTGTACTCACTTTTGTCGCCAGTTTGTTGCTGTTTTGACATTAATGGCTGCGTGTTGAATTATTGTGAGGGGACAGCAAATTTACACTGTTATACAAGCTGCACACTCACTACTTTACATTGTAGCAAAGTGTAATTCCTTCAGTGTTGTCACATGAAAAGATATATATATATATATATATATATATATATATATATATATATAAAATATCTACAAGAATGTGGGGGTGTACTCACTTTTGTGAGATACTGTATCTAATATATACATATATATATAATATATTGGCAGGTGCATCTTTCTTTGTGCAGCAGGAACTGGGCCCTTTAGTGATGAAACAAGGACATCATTATCAAAGGGGCAGTTGGAGGAGGATGGGACTGGGAGTCTGATGATGATGATTGCACCTGTGGAAGTCCCTGGTGCTGGCTGGGCTCTATAGTACCTCTGTGATTAGGACTGTATTGTTTTGTAAACTTTGTGGCTGAAGCAAGCCTGTTTGTTTATGTTTTTTGACTATGCAAGCCCAACAAGAAATGTTTTGAGTTTTCTTTAATTTATATGGACTTATTTTGCCTGCTTGTTTTAAGAAGCATGTGTCTTGTAAACTCCCACTGACCCCCTGAAGATCACAACTAGTGCACAGGCAGGCTTTTGAAAAAAACCTAACATTTAAAAGGACAGAACCCTCCTCTGAATTCAGAAATGGAGAAAATACTGTAGCACTGGTGGCTAACAATGGGCAGCAAACGAATATGGCAATCCAAGAACAAGTCGAGTTAAGTCCTTGACTGAAGCAGTGCAGTTGCATTCTCAAAGTCATCAGAACCTGGCAACCTGACAACTAACAAAGTGACTTATTTCTTGCAAAAACTGACACCAAGCAATGATGTAAAGGCATTTTCTAACAATGTTTGATGGGACAGCAGAATTAGAAGGGTGGCCTCAAAATGAATGGGTTCGTCTCATTGCTCCTTTCTTGTCAGCAGATCTACAAAAAGCGTATTATGACCTCACTCCTGAGGGTGCTAAACTTGGGATTCTAACCCATCTGGGGGTGAGTGTGGCTGTCCAAGCACAGCAGATGCATCGATGGAGCTGCCTATCAGATCGGCGTCTACAGCCACAGATGAATGATCTAATCCAGCGGGTCACTATAAGACCTTTACAGGACCTCAAATGGTTAACATGGTCTTCTATCTTCAATCTCTGCTGATTGACCTGCAACAGTGGGTGTGTCACAGTGATTCAAAAAAGTGCTGACCATGTGTGGAAATGGTAGAAAGGTACGTGATGGAGAACTTGCTTGGCCTTACCAAATGAAGGGAGCTTGCTTCTATACGCTCTATTCAGGGTCAACCTGCAGCCTCCATGCCTCAGAAGGCAGGCCCCATACAACGTCTGGGGTGTCATAAGTGGTGGTACATTAGGGTGCACTGCCCAAGGCAAGAGAAGCTAATGCAATGTGGGGTTATCTGCAGTCTTTCTCTCTTTGCCCATAAAGCCTGCACTGCAAACTCCCTTTCTGGTGGGTAAACTGTTAAATGTGTTCTGTGGTTATTAAACAGGTTTAAGTTACAGCTCTCCTGGATTCAGGTGCATGGTGACCCTGGTACAGGATATTCTGGTTAGTGAGATGGGACCTGTGACCAAGACACTATGAGGTTTATTTACTAAAGCTAGAGAGTGCAAAATCAGTCACACTTCTGCAGAGAAACCAATCAGCTTCCAGGTTTTATTGCCAAAGCTTAATTAAACAAGCCAAGGTTAGAAGCTCTGCAGAAGTGTGACTGATTTTGCACTCTATAGCTTCAGTAAATAAACCCCTAGGGGTCATCTGCATCCATGGAGATAAAAGGACCAACCCACTATTTAATACCACCATGACCATATTTAATACCACCATCTGTGGGACTGTTGGACATGAGGTTGAACTGGTAGGAAATGTGGTGCACCCAGTAATAGTGGTATGTGATTTTTCACAATTTTGGGAACTGTGGAAACTGGTGATGAAGGGGTCTGACCAAATGGGAACAGACTGCTGACCCTCAGACAATGTTATTGATATGCCAGGTGATGATGATTTATGTGATGTTGAGTAGTATGATGGGTCTGGTTGCTAACCAAAAATAAGAAGGTTGCCAGTAGAGGGGAAGGGAGTCCTGAAACTGAGCTGCCCTCTGAGGGGGTGGAAATTACTCTTTTACAGGTCATGCTTGGGATGAATGCTGAGAAACCAACCTCTAATCCTGTTCTCCCTAATCTGGATGTGTTTCCAGGGACTTTTGCCATGGTTCAGATTAGTGATGCACCGATACTGATACTGGTATCGGTATTGGTGCTGATACTAGGCATTTTCGTAAGAATCAATGTTCATGAAAATGCTCTGATACCGAAAACCGATACCTGAAGTGATGTCAGCTTGGGGAGGGATGCCTCCTCCTCCCCTCCGGCACTGGGGAGCAGTATGCACCTTACGGCGCTAGGACAAGGGGGTGGGAAAATCCTCAGCACAGTGGGAACAGTCTGACAGCTGGCCACACTGACACTTCTACTCCCAGCTGTCTTTTATTATTATGCAGCACTGCTGCCATCCTTTCCTGGCTCTGTAAACAAGAAGATTGTGGGTGATGTCATAACTCCTCCCTTTCTGCACAGAGAGAGAGCTGGCTGCTAGGCTGGGTGACTGGCTGGCTGCTACCCAATGACAGAGAGTGGGTGGGTCGCCAAGGACAAGGGGCTGGACAACAACAGCATGTGTGTTTCTATAGTAGGAGGCAGCTGTGGAAGCATCCCTGGAAGCACACATCAGTCTGTATATAATGTACAGTACGGTGTCAGTGTACAGACTGGTCTGTACCTAACGCCCTGTACTGCGCCCTCCTAACCCCATGTACTATGCCCTCCTAACGCCCTGTACTGCATCCTCCTACCCCCTTGTGCTGTGTCCTCCTGCCTACCCTGTGTTGCCTCCTCCTTCCCCCACCAGCTGTCACCTCTGTCCCATGTCTCCCAATGACCCTCCCATCCCCATCCTCTTCCCCCCAGCGATCTCAGCCTTTTTCTTCTCAACTCTCCCACCCCACAATCCCTATTTCACCCCACCCTCAACTACCCTGCCCTCACTTACCCCTCTATTCCCCCCTCTCACCCTGCCCTCACTGCAGCCTCGCCCAACTCCCCCACAACCCCCCTCCCAAGCCACCCCCTACCTACTACGCCGATACCAATTACCTATGTATCGGTAATTGGTATCGGCGAGTACTTGCAAAAAAGTATCGGTAATCGTACTTGGTGTTAAAAAAGTGGTATCAGTGCAGCCCTAGTTCAGATGCATGACCCTACTTTGGCCCAAGGAAGAGAGCAGAATATGGTTGTAAATGGGGTACCCCAGGGGCAAGGTGCAAAAGAGAGATGGCCTTATTTTGCAGAGAACAACAACCTACTTTATCGAGTTACCGAGGTTTAAAAAGACATTGCTGGGCAATTGTTGGTAACAATAATGATATTTTCTGGGGACACATAGAAACTGAAACAAATGAGGCACATATCATAACTGGTTCTATGGACAGGGCTGGTATTGTACAGCTTGTTGCAGAGGCGTAACTAGAACCTTCAGGGCCCCGGTGCAAGAAACCATGATGGGCCCCCCTTCCATCCGAGCCCCAGCTTCCAATTTTGGGAGGGTGTCCATGGACATCCTCCCAAAACTGTGCTTCCCACATGACCCCTGGGACATGCATCCAGCGCAATCACATTGGCCCTTTACCATGTGATCAGCTGATTACATGTAAACAGACTGGTTATCCACAGCCCTTTCCTCACACGCTGTGTTTGTGTTAGGAAAGGACTGCCATTAACTGTCAAGAATGTCAGTAAATTGTTTACACTGATAATCAGTGCCCCAATCATCAGTGCCCATCAGTGCCGCCTATCAGTGCCCATCACTTCCACCTACAAGTGTTACCTATCAGTGCTCATTAATGCTGCCTATTAGTGCCCATCAATTCTGCCTATCAGCACCTCTGCCTTAATGCCACCTAACTGCGTCCATCAGTGCCACCTATCAGTACTCTTCAGTTCTGTCCATCAAAGCCCATCAATACTGCCTGAGTTCTGCCTATCAGTGTTCCTCAGTGCCCATCAGTACCACCTATCAGTGCCCATCAATGCCACCTATCAGTGCAGCCTATCAGTGCACATTAGTGCCTCCTATCAGTGCTGCCTATCAGTGCTCATCAATGTGGCCTATCAGTGCTCATCAGTGCCTCCTATAAGTGCTCATCAGTGCCTCCTATCAGTGCCCATCAGTGCCTCCTATCAGTGCCCATAAATGCCTCCTATCAGTGTCCATCAGTGCCTTTTATCAGTGTCCATCAGTGCCTTCTATCAGTGCTTATCAGTGCTTTCTATCAGTGCTCATCAGTGCCTTCTATCAGTGCTCATCAGTGCCCATCAGTGCCTTCTATCAGTGCTCATCAGTGCCTCCTATCAGTGCTCAACAGTGCCGTCTATCAGTGCTCATCAGTGCCTTCTATCAGTGCTCATCAGTGCCTTCTATCAGTGCTCATCAGTGCCGTCTATCAGTGCTTTCTATCAGTGCTCATCAGTGCCGTCTATCAGTGCCTTCTATCAGTGCCTTCTATCAGTGCTCATCAGTGCCCATCAGTGCCTTCTATCAGTGCTCATCAGTGACATCTATCAGTGCTCATCAGTGCCGTCTATCAGTGCTCATCAGTGCCTTCTATCAGTGCTCATCAGTGCCGTCTATCAGTGCTCATCAGTGCCGTCCATCAGTGCTCATCAGTGCCTTCTATTAGTGCTCATCAGTGCCCATCATTGCCTTCTATTAGTGCTCATCAGTGCCTTCTATCAGTGCTCATCAGTGCCTTCTATCAGTGCTCATCAGTGCCGTCTATCAGTGCTCATCAGTACCTTCTATTAGTGCTCATCAGTGCCCATCAGTGCTCATCAGTGCCTTCTATTAGTGCTCATCAGTGCCCATCAGTGCTCATCAGTGCCTTCTATCAGTGCTCATCAGTGCCCATCAGTGCCTTCTATCAGTGCTCATCAGTGCCTTCTATCAGTGCCCATCAGTGCTCATCAGTGCTCATCAGTGCCCATCAGTGCCTTCTATCAGTGCTCATCAGTGCCCAACAGTGCTCATCAGTGCCTTCTATCAGTGCTCATCAGTGCCCATCAGTGCCTTCTATCAGTGCTCATCAGTGCCCAACAGTGCTCATCAGTGCCTTCCATCAGTGCTCATCAGTGCCCATCAGTGCCTTCTATCAGTGCCCATCAGTGCCTTCTATTAGTGCTCATCAGTGCCCATCAGTGCCTTCTATTAGTGCTCATCAGTCCCTGCTATTAATTTCTATCAGTGCTGTCTGCCTTCTCAGGACAGAACAGCTCTGAGCGGAGATCGTGTGTCATAGATTAATAGCACAGAGAGACTCCGGCGGCATTAATGTTCTATTTGTCGGTCCTCTCTGGCACGGATGAGAGAGGAGGACACACAGCTGATCTCACGGCTCCCCCTTCTCCCCCCTCCCCTCTCCTGTGTGCTCCGCGGGAAATGTGAGCTCTTTAGCTTCACACTTGAGTGGCCGCGGAGCACAGAGGAGAGGGGAGGGGGAGAAGGGGAGCCGTGAGATCAGCTGTGTGTCCTCCTCTCTCATCTCTGCCAGAGAGGACCGACAAATAGAACAATAATGCCGCCGGAGTCTCTCTGTGCTATTAATCTATGACACACGATCTCCGCTTAGAGTCGTGTGTGAAGATCAACCCCGCTGGGCCCCCCACAATGGTGGAATGCCGGGCCCAGTCGCAACTGCGACTGTTGCGACCCTGGTAATTCCGCCACTGGCTTGTTGCACCTGACAGTTAACTGCTTCAGTGTCACATTTTTTGCAGCCCCTTGGTGCCCATGCCTATAACTGAGGTTCCATTTGAATGGGTGGCAATGGCTTTGGTAGGCTCACTTTTGAAATCTGCTCGAAGTTACCAGTACATATTGGTGATCCTAGCCACTTAAGGACCAGCCTCGTTTTGGATTTTAAGTGTTTACATGTTTAAAACAGTTTTTTTTGCTAGAAAATTACTTACAACCCCCAAACATTAAATATAGTTTTTCTTCTAACACCCTAGAGAATAAAATGGCGGTCGCTGCAATACTTTTTTTTGCACCGTATTTGCACAGCTGTCTTAAAGGCGCACTTTTTTTTGGAAAAAAAATCACTTTTTTGAATAAAAAAATAAGACAACAGTAAAGTTAGCCCAATTTTTTTCATATTGTGAAATATAATGTTACGCCAAGTAAATTGATACCCAACATGTCACGCTTGAAAATTGCACCCGCTTGTGGAATGGCGTCAAACTTTTACCCTCAAAAATCTCCATAGGCGACGTTTAAAAAATTCTACAGGTTGCATATTTTGTGGTACAGGGGAGGTCTAGGGCTAGAATTATTGCTCTCACTCTACCGGTCGTGGCCATACCTCACATGTGTGGTTTGACCACCGTTTTTATATGCGGGCGCTACTCGCGTATACGTTCGCTTCTGCGCACGAGCTCGTCGGGACGGGGTTTTTTTTTTTTTTTTTTTAAATATTTTTATTATTTATTTTACAATATTTTATTTATTTTTACACTGTTTTAAAAAAAAAATTGTGTCACTTTTATTCCTATTACAAGAAATGTAAACATCCCTTGTAATAGAAAAAAGCATGACAGGACCTCTTAAATATGAGATCTGGGGTCAAAAAGACCTCAGATCTCATATTTACACTAAAATGCAATAAAAAAAAAAAAAAGTCATTTAAAAAAATGACATTTGAAAAAATGTGCCTTTAAGAGGTGTGGACAGAAGTGACGTTTTGAGGTTGCTTCCGCCCAGCAGTGTCATGGAGACGAGTGGGCACCATCTTAGCCTCACTCGTCTCCAGACACAGGACGGAGACAGATGCGATCGCCTCCGCCGCTACCGATGGTTCCGGTAAGCGGCGGAGGGCACCGAATCGCGGCGGGAGGGGGGCCCCTCTCTTGCCCCCGATAAAAGTGATCTCGCGGTGAATCCGCCGCAGGGACCACTTTTATCTGAAAGCCGGTCGCCTCACGAAAACGGGGATACCGGGGTTATGGCAGCTAGCTGCTGCCATAACAACGATATCACCGTTTAAAGTTTGGACGTACATCGTCGTGCGGCGGTCGGTAAGTGGCTAGACTACGCCACATGTTACTCTGAGGCTATACCTCATCCAAAATTATTGCTGGGGAACCCTTTCATGTGTTTACTAGAACAGGTTTATCTAAATAAATTATTACCAACCAGGGAAAAACAGATGGCCTGGTCAAACAAATTAACGAAACCATAAAAACCATGCTTAATTGTGTGGTGCAAAAAGATGGGAAAGACTGGAATTGCCTAATACAGTACCAGTGCTTTTATTTGCCATACATGAGGTGCCTCAGGCCTCTAGAGGGTTTTACCCTTTGAGCTGGTACATGGATAAAGACCTCTGGGTGGCAAGGCCTATTTGGGACTGTGGCTAAAGTTGGCTAAGTGAATTGCAGAGTTCGTTAACCTGGCAAAAGGAAACCAGATGTGCTAGATGTATAGGTTGTTGTTAGAGTACAGAAATTTCCTCTTAGCTCAGGGCTAAGCCTGAGCTGTGAATCTGGGTTATGGTTCAGTGACTCAGGGGCTAGATGACTCTCTGACAGCTCTTTCTGACACTTCCACCTGATCTGGAAGTTTGTAGAAACTTCCAGAGCTGGAGGGTGGGAGTAAGGAGGGGCTGCCATGTATATTTATGAGGCCTCAGCCAATTCTCAATTTTGGGCCCACAGGGGGCAGAGTTTACCTTATAAAAAGACATGAGCCATGTCAACAGAGGCAACCGGGTGGAAGATTGAGAGCTGAGGAGGCTTTCGGTGGCCCTTGAGGGTGCCCCCTAGTCTGGGGTGGGAGTGACCTCGGGCCTGGGGCTCAGGTGCTGGAAGATTTCCCCTAAAACACGTGGAGGAAACCCTTCCTGGAGACATGGGAGCAAGGACAGAGCACAGTGGGAGCAGGTCAGCACATCTGGGAGATCTCCTGAGAGTCAGCCGGGTGAGCTGGTGAGTGTCAGTCTGGAGGACTGTAGGGAAAAGTTAGCCTGGAGGGCTAGTGAAAGGGGCAGCTGCAGCCAGGCCAGTTGGCAGAGACTGAAGAGGTGGTGCTGAGATCAGTAGCCACAAGAAAGATACAAGCTGGACACTGAACCTTTGCTACACAACCAATGGGCCTCGGGTTCTTGCCTGTAATGGGCTATTGCTTCAACTGACTGAGTGACTGATAATTCACAGTGTTCCAGCTGGGTTCTCTAAGTGAATGCTGGAGGAAGAAGAGGAGCTGTATATAGAGACTGTATAGTTGTCCCTGAAGTTTGTTTTGAAGTCAAGTGGGCATCCCATAATCTCCCATCCCTTTCCAAGTTATTATCCCTCAATAAACAAAAAAAAACAGTCATGGACTGTTCTCTGACTCTGGAGTGCCAGTGGAAATTCAGCATGCCTGGCTGTGCAGGATGGGGAATCCCAGTTACTTGAGGCTCCTAAAGGGGTGCAATACACAGGTCCACCACCTCAATTGTTAAGGCCCTGGAAAGACAGGGAACCATTCATTGCCTTGGCAAGTGCAAGATTTAGCCACAGGCTGATGCAAATAGCTGGTACTGTCCAAAACCCAAACCCAAGAAGCAAATAATTTTTTGTAGAGAAACAAGGAGACATTGTCAAATTTACCACTAATGTTTTCGAGCATGATATTACCACTGAGCCTAGTGTTAGGGTTTATTTTAGATCATACCACATCCCAGAAGCTCAGAAAAAGGATGTCTCAGATGAGGTAAAGAAAATGTTGACAATTGGAATAATTGAGAAAGCACTGTGCGATTCTATAATGATTACCAGAGACTGAATGAGGTGTCAAACGTTGACACCTACCACATGACCTCGTTGGATGAGCTCACAGAAAAACTAGGCCCTACCCAAAACATCATAAAGTAATTCTAAAAAACCTGAACTCAAAAGGAAACCACATCAATGTCTTTGTGCGGCAAATCGTGATAATCAAATTCGGGGCCATTTTTAAGGCCAGTAGGCAAGGGATTGTCTAAAAGGGTCTTGCCCTTTTGACAAAGGGCACTTCTGAAGGATTGCTGAAACATGAAGCGGGGGCTTTGCACTGTGACATCATTATGCTTAGAGGAACATCCATAGGCACAGAAGACTGGTGATGCAACACTCCTCTATGACAGGATGAGAGAGAGTGAAACACCACTCCACGTGAGTATCCACTGTTCCCACTGCCACTGAACACTGATGGGTGCTGGCCCTGTATGACACAGGAATCCCAATGTGAGTAAAGTCTGGCTGGCCGCATTTACATAAAATCACCTTTAATGATGCAGAAAATTCACAACAATCCATAATGTACAAATGAGGGGTATAGCATGCGCGTTTCACACCATTGTTGGTACTTAATCATAGCGCCAAAGCTATAAGCTATGATTAAGCACCAATAATGGTGTAAAACACATTAGCTGCATTCTATACCCCTCCTTTGTGAATTGTGGATTGTCATTGTGAATTTTCTGCATCAATAAATGTGATTTTATGGAAGTGAGGCCACCCAATTTTCTTCACATCACAGAATGAGATTTTCCTAATTTCTGGAAAAGCACTTTTTATTGTGTGACTGTCATTCTGCTTATGTCCTAATACAATTTGTATGGTTTTATGCTATGTTGGTTTCTTCTTCTCTTGGATTTTCCTGTCTATCAGGGAGTATTGGGTAGCAAGGAATCAAGCATATACGGCTTATAGATAAGCAAAATAGACTTGCTTTGTGAAAAGAGGTCATTACCATCTGGTGAGTTTGTTTAATCACAAGATAGAGAAGGAAGGTTAAGGATAAAGCTGGGAGTATGTTTCGTGAAGCAAAACACTTGGATCACACTCCAGAGTTTTCTGGGAAATAATCACATGGTACATGAACTGTGGAATAATTGTACTTTATATTTTGGACTGTATTTATTAATTGCGCTTTACAATATGGGCTGAATTTAAATACTGTATATAGCATTTTTCACACTTTTTGTAGCATCTTAATGGATTATTTTTATTTTTATTTACATATTTTATAAATATTCTCTATTGACTTATTTATTTTTCTGTCACCTAGGGGTGAGCGTTGTACATTGTTTATTATACTGTCAAAAAGTTGCATAGGGATCTGGGCAGGAACCAATGAAAACAGTACAGCCAGTCCTTCTTTTATTGCAATTTTGACAAGAAGGGATATGGGAAAAACACAAACTCTTTAAATCTCAGCCTTTAACCACTTGTCAACCGCGCTATAGCCGAATGACAGCTACAGCATGGGTGGCTAGTTCTGGGATGCAGTCACAAGATCACATCCTGTGATTGCGCCCACTGTGCTCTCTGATAGCAGTGTCCTCCAGACACTGTTGATCACAGATTGAGGTAAAGATCCAATCAGAACCTCTTTACCACATGATCAGCTGTGTCCAATCACAGCTGATCATGGATGTAAACAGAAGCCAGTTATCGGCACTCCTTTTTTCATGCTGACAGCATGAGGAGAGGAGAAGAGAGCCGATAACCGACTTCTCCAAAAGGGACATGTACTGTACACTGATAATCAGGGCACTCCCAACAATGCCCACCACTGTTGCCAATTTGTGCCCACCAGTGCTGCCAATCTGTGCCCACCAGCACTGCCAATGTGTGCCCACCAGCACTGCCAATCAGTGCCCATCAGTGCTGCCAATCAGTGCTCACCAGTGCCTCCTCATCAGTGTCACCTATCAGTGCCACCTATCAGTGCAGCCTAATCAGTGCCCAACAGTGCTGACTCATAAGTGCAGACTATCAGTGCCCATAAATGCCCATCAGTGCCGCCTCATCAGTGCCCATCAGTACAGCCTGTCAGTGCCCATCAGTGGAGCCTCAGCACCACACATCTGTGAAAGAGAAATATTACCTGCTTGCAAAATTTTATAACAAACTATGAAACAGTTTTTTGTTTTTTTTTGGTCTTTATTCATTTATTCAGCAAAAAAAAAAAAAAACAGTGGTGATTAAATACCACCAAAAGAAAGCTCTATTTGTGTGAAAAAAAATTATACAAGTTTTGTTGGGTACAGTGTTGCATGGCCGCACACTTGCCATTCAAAGTGCGACAGCACTGAAAGCTGAAAATTGACCCAGTAGTCAAATGGTTAAGCAGCTCCCTTCCCCATTTTGTTTATATTTTTACCTCGTAAAAAAATTATTTAACGTTGCTTTGGCTGCAACAACTCTTATTTTTAATCCAACAGTAATAAGCCCAAAGTATACAGTGGAAGTACCAGCCTCAACAGATTTAAAATTTACAGTACAGTAAAGTGACTAGAGGTCTCAGATTTGGTGAGGCTGTCCCTTCCTGAAAAGGAGCAACAGGATGTGTCCCCAGTAGAAAAAAATGCTTCCTTTTCCCAGCTCTGGCCTGAAACTTTGTAATTCCCTGGAGAGTGGAGAAAAAAAGAAAGAGAAGAAAGGAAGAAGAGGGAGGGGAGGGGTGAGAGTTGAGGCAAAAGAACAGAGTGTCTGGGCAGGGCGGCAGTGGATGGATTTTGTGGCCAGTGTGCCTAGACTGGAGGTAGGCTGTAGCACTTGGACTCTGTGTTTTACCTTTCTCTGCAGCCCTTCTTACACCACTACATTCCCATAGAAATTCTGAGGCTGGTACACAACCCTGAAAATTTAGTCACCCTAATATATAGGAAAGTTTGCTTTTACAAAAATAAAGCTAAAGCCCTCAACTATATACAATTTGTCCAGTGGCAAAAGTTTTATAGTATAGTTTGTGAGCTTTTTGTTTCACAGCACTTTACCTTGCTTTAAAGGTTTAATAAAATGTCAAAAGAGAATGCACAAAACACTGCAAAACCTTAATCCCACATTTCCTGAACCTTCTCCCTGTAACCCCAATTTTTTCCAAAAAGTTCAAAATATAGACTTCAGTTATGAGTTTGGTAGGAATTTGGTAGGGGACAATCCATGAGCATGTAAGTAGACAGCAAATAAAAGGAGACAATGTAGTTATTTTATCTTGTAGCTTAAATAAGAATGTATTACCTGAGAGACAATAGCCACAAATATTGTTCAGTGGCTGGACAGTATGTTAGCAGCTTGGATAGGCCACAGTACAGGAGGGAGACACTGCACTTAAAGGATAAGTTCACCTTTGGGAACATGTTACATGTTCCATTCAATTTTAGGGTGGAACATGTAACATGTTCCCAGTGCTGCAGTCATCACCTGCTGCCCCTCCCCCGTGACAGAAGTATGGGGAGAAGCTCCCTGTACTAGCTGTCGCTGTTTAAAAATAGCATGGCCATGCAGGGCTCCACCCACCTGGCCACATCATTTATACACACAGCTCTATGTGTCCGAACGAACTACAAGCCCTGACAGGCTTAGTGGCTGTCATCTTGTAGTTCTTAATGAACTACCAGAGCACTGTGGGGCGTAAGCAGATACACTGACAGTGTTCAGGAGACCTGCATGGCATCAGCAATCTTCTGATTGCTGGTGCAACGCTTTACAGGCTCCTACTTCAAAAAAATAATAAATTCAGGGTGTGGCTAGCTGCCGAGTGGAATGGATGCCTGATTTCACAGCTAGAGCACTGTCTGGAGATAAATTCGAGGAAGCACCACTACACAGAGTGATCCTTTCCATCTCACAGTCACCAGGGATCAGGGAACCACCCGCTATGTCCCACAAAAGAAAAGATTACAGTCAGCCCAGGCTTACTTCACACAGCCGCCGAAGCTCTGATTCCAAGATGGCACCTGCAGCCTGCATTACGAAGATGACAGCCCCTACACACGTCTTCCGAATGCCGATCTGCCAGAAATATCCCTTCCAAGAGATGGAGCATCATACAATCCATCCTCCACAGCCTCCTCCACGCAAAACAGCCCAGTAAAGTCGAGGATGCGACTGGATTCCGATCCTCACAACCCGGAGGTGAGTCCTGTGATAGCTGCTCATCCTACTCCATTACCTCAGCCATCCACTATAGCATCCTTTCCCACGTCCAACCAACTGGTGCTAGGCACCACAATGAAGGAGATGCTCATCTCTCTCCAAAACTCCCTACATGTCACTATCTCTTCCATGTTCACAAAATCTTCCTCAGACATGCACTCCATGGGGAACAAAATGTCCAAAGTTGATACTCAAGTGAGTGAAATCACAGAGACAGTGAATGACTTAGTAGAGGAATATGAACACACATGCAACGAACATCAGTGGATGAGGGCCAAAATGGCAGACCTGGAGGACAGGTCCCATCGCAACAACGTAAAATTACGTGGCATAGCCAAGAGTTTACTACCATCTGACCTTAATGCTTACACCAGACAGCTAATCTCAACACTGCTTCCTGAGCTGTCACCCATGGAAACCATTATTGACCGGATCCGTCTACCTAAACCCCCGCACCTCCCCGATGAAGTTCCCTGTGATGTATTTCCGAGAATACATTTTTACCACACTAAAGACCAGCTTCTGTATAAAACAAGGCAATTGGGTCAACTCCCAGCACTGTACTCCAAACTGCAATTGTACGCTGACCTGTCGCAATATACTCGACAACTCAGACACCAACTAAATACAATAACCAAACCTCTCAACAATCATAAGATTTCATATCAATGGGGATTCCCTATGAAGCTCATAGTCACTAAATATGGGAAGAAACACAACATCCACAGGATAGAAGAAGGCTTTCTGTTGCTTCAGTCTTGGGGAATCATTCCTGACCCCACAATCCAAACGCAGGATAAACAGGGCAAAAACAACCCTTCTTCCTCCAAGCACCCCCACACAAACGTCAATTCTACGGCTTCAAAGTGAATGCTTCCGCTTCCATGTTTAAATACAGTATCTTGATCCGGCTCGGCACTGTGCTCGTTACAGCCGGTTACAAACTTTTACCCCAACTTAGCTCAGCAGCACTAAACCTAAATCCTGCTGAATCTCTTCAGAACTTTTACTTTAGTTTGTTTTGACTTTTTGTTCTCCCTTTGCTCCTTATCCACAGGCAGGCGAATTGCTCAACAACGTTTACCATATATTCTACTGTTAACTGTCTAATTTTCTTATCCTTCCGAGTACTACTCCTGAGAATACACAAAAGACTACAGAGCAAGCTTTATCGCATCTTCACCTCAGCAAACCCTAACTACCAAAAGTCCACTGCCTAAAGAGTCAAATGCAGAAATTCATGTCACTCAATACAATGGAATTAAACCATCCAGCTAAAAAACCTCGCTCTGGCGCACGCCTCACCAATCTCATTGTGACGTGATATGTATACAAGAGACACACTTTAAGCTGCATGAAGAACCCCACTGCTCCAACAAGATCTTCCCCCACGTCTTTAGAGCCTCAGGCCCACACAAGAAAAATGGTGTACTAATAGCGGTCAAAACTACTACAGCCTTTATACTCCACAACAGGCTTATAGACATTGAGGGGAGAGACCTAGCCCTAGACTGCATGCTAGACAACACCAGATGTACTCTAGTAAACGCTTATGCCCCCAAAACTCAGCAAATCAAATTCCTGACAAAACTCATGAAAAAAATAAACAAGATCAGACAAGGCCATCTTATAATCTGCGGGGACTTCAACTTGGTACCAGACAATCCAAACCAATAGATACCCGTCACCTATGGGATCTTTCTTAAGGAACAATGATCTATATGACGGAGATGCCATCACACCACTGAGCGTAATTACACGTTTTTCTCCCATCGGCATAACTCAGACAGCTGAATTGACTACTTCCTGGTAGACAAATGGTTATTGCCCAACATCACCGAATCGACCATCTCTACAATAACATGGTCAGATCACGCACCCGCCACTATCAATATTGATACCCTACCAAAGTCCAGTGCCACGAAACTATGGAGAGCTAACGCTTCCATCTTACAATCTCCCACACATGTTACCTACCTACGTGAACAACTGGAAGAATTCTTCACCATCAACAATGGATCCATCTCAGACAGTGCTACCTTATGGAATGCACATAAAACATTCATCAGAGGAATCCTTATACAGATAGGTGCTAGGGAAAAGAGCAAAAGGGGGCTGCGTCTAAACTCCCTCACTTCATCCATTAAAGAACTAGAAAAGATTAACCAATCTAAACCAGACCCCGACATCAAGGCGAAGCTAGTACTTCGTAGACCTGTTTCATCACAGGTTTCATCTAAAAATAAGAAAACCGCTCGCACCAATCGGGGAGGCTATCACGTGCAAGGACAAAAGGCCAACAATGAAACTTCACTTGGGTGTTCTCCTGCAGTACCTATGGTGTCAGGTAGAGTACCTGCGTTGGTGACGGGTCTTTCTGTACCTTAAACTTCACAATCACATGGGGGCAGTCCTATATCCTGTCCAGCTACGAGATCGAAAACCATACAGGGAATAGACAAATTAGACCCTCCCCTTTTGTGGAAGCACTTTTAATCAGCACCAAAGCCACTCATCTTACCTAAATGATGAATCTAGGCAAGCATCCGTTAAATCCATTGCAGTTGATCCCCAAACGACCATGAATATAATCAACCTTTCATCACACATGCTCTCTTCGGAGGAAACCCAGATACTTCACAAAGGTCTGGGTTTCTGGCCGAATGAGAATGTTGACAAATTCAAATTCGTCAAAGATCTTTAATTATTTGCACGTAAACTTATTCTCAAAAATATGTACCAAAAACCAGGAGGACAGGCTGATCTCACATCAAGTGAAAATAGAGCTCTTGATCAATTGGTTTCAGAAAGTGACACCATTGACTTGATTGACTGTATCGATCTACCCAGGGTCCTTTCCCTATCACAGGAAGCGGTAGCAGGTACAACTCAAGATCTACCCTCAAGATCCAAACTCAAGAAAAAATCTGCGCTGTTTCCACTCCCCAGTTCAAACCCAAACATTGTGGCCTTCTTGAAGCTGGTCGGTGGGGAGATTGACAAACTTCATGTCCACCCCCCTAGATCAACGAATATCAGTACATCAGAAAAACAGGCCCTAAAATCTTTAGGTGACAATATGTCTATTACAATCAAGCCAGCGGACAAAGGGGGCAACATTGCCCATGTTGCCATGTGTTCCAAAATCTTGCAAAATAGAAATTGGTATAGAAGAATAACTAAAGACATAGTTGAAAAATTTAATTTAGAGTACTATCATTTAGTCGATAGTTGAATTTTCCCAAAGTACCTACCTTTTATTCATTGCCCAAAATCCATAATCCTTGTGGTTCCCGAAGGTGCCTACCTAGTTACCATTGATGTGGAAGCTCTTTACAGCTCCATTCCCCATGATAAGGGAGTGGCAGCTGTAAAGGACACTATCTACCAAAGAGGTGATGTAGATTGGGGATATAACGAGTTCATCTTGTTCCTCTTGGAGTATATCCTGCACCACAATGTCTTTACCTTCCATGGCACCCACTACCTCCAGTTACATTGGGTAGCAATGGGGACTTGTTGTGCCCTATCGTATGCCAACCTGTACCTGGTAGAGTGGGAGAACATGTTCCTCAATGACGAGGCCTTGTCAATATACACAGACCACCTTCTAGTGTGGTTTAGGTATATTGACGATGTTTTCGCCATTTGGGATGACCCCCTGGAATTGCTTAATTTATGTTTGGCAAGAATGAATCGCGACAAATTCACTCTCGCCTTTACCATGTCCTCTAGTGCCAACAGCATTTCATTTCTCGTAGTTCAAGTTTCGAGAGAGACAGGTGGTATACTCAGCAGCAGCCTGTACTGCAAAGCCACCTCAGGTAACACCATTTTACATGCTTCAAGTTTTCACCCTGAGACCCTAATTAGATCTTTACCATATAGTCAATATATAAGGGTGAGTAGCAATTGTATAAACAATGATGTTTTCAAAATCGAGGTCGGCAAACTGCGTGACAGTCTGCTGCTGATGGGATACATCACTAAAAAAAGGCATTCAGATGGGCCACAACATACACGAGACAGAACCTTCTATATTCCCAGAGATATCCGAATCAGGAGAATCCTCTGCGAATTATAACCAAATACTGCAACCAACATGCGGATATCCGCAAAATAGTTTCCAAGTTCTGGTATATCCTCACTATGGACCCCAGCCTGGGCCGTTTGGTCCCAGAGACACTCCTCTTCTCCTTTAGGAGAGCAACATTGGCTGCCTCCATATTGGTAAAAAGCGAGTATAGGGGAGACGGGGAAGTGGACCATTGCAAATACAAAGGCACCTTCATTTGTGGCTCATGTGGCTATTGTAAATATATGGATACCAACAAAAGCCCCACCCTACCCAATGGCCAAACCTTTAAACCTCAACACTTTGCAAACTGCAAGACATTTCGGGTAGTTTATCTTCTCTGATGTGATTGCGGTTGCTTTTATATCGGGAAGACAAAGCTCCCTTTTTGGAAAAGAGCTTACCAACACATCAGAAGTATGCAGGTCTGTAATCCAGATTTGCCCTTGGGTAGGCACACCACTTTGGTTCATTGGGGGACTTTTCCTAGGATTAAATTTTTAATTCTGCACCGAACCCATCCCAGTCCAAGGGGAGGAGACTGGAACAAAAGTCTCCTCCAGTTTGAACTGCGTTGGATATATACACTAAGGGCCACACACCCTCCCGGATTGAACAATGCGGTTTGCTTCAAGCCCTTTTTGTAGGGCTTCAATTCGGGTGGGATGGAGAAATAGAGTAGGAGATACATATATTCTTCCTATTTGATATATTTGCAAGGTTATGTGCTTTCCGTCTCTGGTTTCCTCTTCTCTCTCTATTGTATTCTATTCCTCTTTTTTAATTTTTTTTCATTTTCATTTTTATTATCCATATTTATTTTTATTTTCTTTACTTTTATTTTTATATTTATTTTCATTTTTTTATTTTCATTATAATGTTTTTGTTAATATGCATTTACCGTATGCTTTATGTACATTACCAATATTCATTGATTGTTTTTCCCTTCTCTTGTCCATTATTTTGTATTGTGTGCTCATTTTGTGAAGACCGCGGCATGGTTTCCTCTGCACATCCCCTGTAACATGCATTATGGGCCGTCCATTACCCTAGCATATTACTTGGCCAACACCCGCTTCATGTGCACTGGGTATGGCAAAAGGTCTCCTGTTCAGGGGCCCTTTTGGGATGTGGAGTCCGCTACATTGCGGACTACCTCTTCCCTTTTGTATCCTTGACGACCCTGTCGTCATAGGATGCTTTGCCGTGCCGGTGGGACATCGCTGCATCATGTCCCTCCATGGCACGAGGGCGTGACATCGTTCTGCGTGCATCGTGTTGGTGCACAGCTTCAGCCGTGCTGTCTGTATTGCGCATGCACACGGCGGAATCTGTGCGGGGATGCGGCACATCCACGTCCCAGGGGGCCTGCCTGTGTGAAGATAGGAGGAGACGACCCACACTCAGCTGGTCTGCATTATTGCGGATCAGCTGTGTGTTTGGATCATATATATAGTATGTTCACTCTGGGCTAGACAGGGCAACGGAGAGGACGCTTTTTGGAGCTGCTGGTGGAAGTCGCTGTTGGAAACTGACTGTCTGGGCAATTCCATCACCAAATGATTTTTAACATCACTTGGTCTGTTTTCAAATGTTTGATATGCAGTAACCTGTACTTAAACAAAAAAAAATCCCTTTTTTTTGCTATATTTTCTACTCTCTCCTTGGGGTGTTTTTCACTCTGGCAGTTTTCATACCGGACAGCATTTTCCCACCATACGGGTCCACGGGCTCCCTGTTCGCTCATCTCTCTATTTGTCCATCTGCCTGTTTGTGATGTCATCATTGTAATTAGGTAGGTCTTAGTACCAGATTGGGGTTCTACTTTGAAGGGGGAATTATCTCCTTCTCTATCCCCCTTTGTCCCCTCTCTGTACATTGACACTGATCATGCCATCTATGTTTGTTTTTCCTCCAGACTCCTTATTGGCTGGGCCTCAGTGCACATGCCATGTTTGCTGTTTGTCTGGATCCCCGGACTTTAGCGGAGCTGTTGGGTGTGACCAGGGATATTTATCCCCCTATATTCTTTGGCCTCTCCTCTCCCCTTTGATAGTGAAGTCACTTGGTCTTTGGTGGTCTTTGGTGGATGGGATCTGCGGGAGAACCTATGCCGCAATGCTTTTCCTCTGTTTTTAATCTCTATGGATGCCTAAATGTACTATTCTATGATCATCTAGCATTATCTTTCAGGATGTGTTGGCTGACTACTGTACATTTGAATTTCATAGAGACTGTACTCCCTGTGAAAATCCCTGATGAAGGAGACAGCAATTCATCTTTGAAACGTCATTGGGTTAAGGAAGTTGTATCATTTCCCTTTGCTAATCTTTTGTATATTTTATTGCATCCATGGTTATGTGTTATATATATATATGTTTCACGTATTACATTTTCAATAAATTTATTCTATTTTTTCTACCACTTTTTTTGTATGTGGTAATACCTTTAAAGTCCCACCCCTAGGGGGTTCCTCTTTCTCTATGTTCCATTGGGATGTGGCACACCTTTCTGAGCAATTCCCATCAGAATTTTTTTTTCATAGACAGGAATTAAGAACATTCCTACTAGAATCTTTTGAAAAAAAAAACCCAAAGGAGGGAGATAGGCGGAGTCTAGCAGAGCAGACATGCATTGTTAGAGCTCCGCACCGCTGAGGAGAGAAGAGAAGGACAAAGCGGAGCCTGCAGGCTCAAAAGGTATCCATTTGAACCTTTTTGCCCCAGGGAACAAACTGTGAAAGTTTGGGCAGGAAATATGGTACTGGGAGGAAACCGTGGCAGAAATAAAAATCACCTCACAAAGAGCTCACAGGCACTCACTGCAACTAAAGCAGCTCCAGTCACCTCACAATATACAGCATCAGGGCGCTCTCACAGACAGAAAATATCACAGCAAGACTCTCCATTTGAGTCAGATACAGAACAAATCCTCTCACAAACTTCTCCGCAAGCCTCCTCAACATCCCCAGTAATATTATTACAATTTGAAAAGATGCTTCATAAGGCTTTAAAACAAACCTCAGACCAAATAACAAAAAGCCTAACCAAAGAAATAAGAGAGCTGGGAAACCGCACCGCAGCCTTAGAAATAAAAATGGATGAAATTGAAATTACAACCCAAGAAAATATAACAGAATTGGAACAATTAAAAGAAGAGAATTTAATACTTCAAACTAAGCTCGAAGATTACGAAAATAGAGCCAGACGTTCAAACTTGCGCATAAGGGGAATACCTGAAACTGTGACAGACCTGCAATCTACTATTACTGCTCTATTACAAGAACTAAAGCCAGATATCCCTATTGAACGTTTAGAACTGGACAGAGTACACAGAGCCCTCACAGCCAAAAAGAAAGATGGATCCCCACGTGATATAATCACAAAATTTCATTATTACAGAACGAAAGAACAAATACTAATTGCTGCAAGAGAAAAAAAGGAACTTAATTTTCAAGGACACAATTATCAAATTTTTGCTGACCTATCCCAACTTACTATTACTAAAAGACGATCCATGAAACCCCAACTAATGGAACTGCAACGCCCCAACATTATGTATCAATGGGGCTTCCCCTTTTCAGTCAGATTTAACTACCAAGGTACAATTTACAGAAGCAGATCAGCAGATGAACTACAACAAACCCTTTTAAAATTAAATCTGACAGAAAGCACAAGCAGAAACTCTCCCACATGCAGAAGAATGGCATCATCTTCACCTTCAGGCAGCACCCAGAAAATTTCAGAACAAAATGGGAATCATCATTCTCACAAAAGAGGCCGTTATGCCACATCATCCATGGACCAAGAAGATTCAATGGACTGACATCCTAATTCCTAATATCTCTTCATTTATTATACTAAGTTCAATAATCCAGAAGTAATGGAAGCTTTTTCTTTCTTTTCTTAAAACAAATATATAATTACCTAACTAGTTCCTAGAACTATGTTTTTGTTTATTCTAATCTGAAGCAATACAACCTCAATTTTATTAGTCAACATATCTAAACAGTTACATATGAATAAAATATGTAATTGTTTACTCTAAAAGGGTTAAAATCCCAAAATAATTCAAACTATCTTCATCAATACCAAAGTTATTAACAGTACCTTTCTAACTGAATTATTTAGCCTAGGGCAAGACTAACCATATACAACCACCCTGGAATAAATAATTTCAACAAAAACTATATTCTGCACTCCAATTAATGAATCATCATTTTGATGTCTTTTGACATAGCACTTCTCTCCTGTAAGCGTAAGATCCGTGTACCCTCATTAGCCCTCCTCATTCTCCCAACCATATTATGTGGGAGTGTGACGAAGGCACTTATTCCCCTGAGAGAGATATTTATTCTCTTTCACGGGTAAATTGTGATTACTTGCAAAAAATAATTTATACAATGTATCATCTAATCTCATATGTTTTTTGTTTACTCTTTACTCCAGAATTCACTGGTTTCTTTTCTATCTTTTCATCTCTTCAGTCCACACAGGTTGATCTGCGCAGTCAGCTTTGCATAACAAAAAGTAAGTCAAAACTATTTGATCTGTTGCCATGGCACCACTGAATATACTTTCCCTGAATGTTCAGGGAATAAATGTCCCTCAAAAAAGGACCAAAGCCTTCCGTACTTTCCATAACAAGAAGGCTCACATAGTATGCCTCCAAGAAACACACTTCACCAAAGATTCTACTCCAAAATATATTTCTCCTTTTTATCAACAAATTTACACAGCTTCTGCCTGTACCAAACAAAGGGGAACTCTAATTGCATTTCACCGATCCACACCATTCACCTTATCATCAGAAATTAAAGACCCAGAAGGTAGATACCTGATACTCATGGGTTATATAATGGATACAGCAATCACGGTGATTTCCTACTATGCTCCTAACAAACAACCTACACCATTCCTCTCACATATATTACAAGTGATTAATACACACAAAATAGGAACAGTGATAATGTGCGGGATTCGAACCAGGTCCTCCTCCCATTTCTAGATAAATCACCTTTTACACCATCCAAAATAACCTCTAGATTACCTTTTTCTCAACTTCTTTCCAAATACAATCTGGTAGATTCGTGGAGAGAAAGTAACCCAATGAAAAAGAAATTCACTTATTTCTCGCACCCTCATCAAACCTTCACCAGAATAGATCATATTTTTCTAACAATAGGAATGATACCAGAAATTATTGCATCAGATATAATTCCGATTCCGTGGTCTGACCATAATGCAGTATACACTACTATAGCCTCAGCCATACCAAAAGAGCATGACCCAACGTGGTACTTACCGGACATAATGCTCAAACACCCACTACATCAGATGGCCATTGAACAAGCTTTAAAGGAATACATATCAATTAATAATACAACAGACATCTCCCCAATAACACTGTGGGAAGCTCATAAGCCTGTCTTGCGTGGTACAATACAAAGACAAATGGCACTATTTAAACGGGAACGCAAAAATCTAGCAAAAAAACTAGAACTCAATTTTAATGCAGCCTACATATCATTCCAAGATAATCCATCTCAGAGTACAAAATCTCATCTGGAAAAATCTAGATTGGAATACGATCTATTTCTCACTGAGTCAGTTGATAAATCCCTCAAACGCTCCAAACACAATTTCTACATGAATACAAACAAACCAGGTACATATTTGGCTCGGGCATTAAATTCAACTAACAAATCTTTTAAACCAATACGTTTGAAATTATCAAAAAATGTTTATACTTGTAATCCAGTTAAAATAGTCCATAAATTTCACTCACATCTCGCAACTTTATACAAGACAAACAATGAATTTAATCCTACAGAGGCTGAATCCTTCTTCTCAAAAATAACCTTACCTGAGTTGTCTCAGAATCAAAAAAGCAGTTTGGATGAGCCTATAACTATAGATGAAGTTGCTAACGCCATAAAAGACCTAAAACTTAACAAAAAACCAGGCCCAGACGGCTACTCGGCTTTATACTATAAAACATTCCCAGAAATACTCTCTCCCATTCTCACTGAAACTTTTAACAAACTTCTAGAAGGACATTCTTTTCGGCAAGAAACACTAATGGCAATTGTTTGTATGATCCCAAAACCCCTTTCTGATGATACTTCCTGTGTGAATTATCGGCCTATCTCTCTGTTAAACCTTGATATTAAATTATTAGCAAAAATAATAGCAAAACGCCTCAATAGCATTATAGGAAAATTAATACATAGAGATCAAGTAGGCTTCATGCCAAATAGACAGGCAGGCGATAATATACGCAGGGCAGTGTTATTGGCACATATTGCTAAAAAACTGAAAATCCCTTTATGTTTTCTATCTCTCGATATTAAGAGGGCATTTGACACAGTATACTGGCAATATATGCAATATTCATTACAAAAATGGGGTTTTGGACCCCACTTTTTAACATGGATCAAAGCATTATATAATAAACCCAAAGCCTATATAAAATATGCTGGATACAAATCTGATGCCTTTAATATCGAAAGAGGTACCCGACAGGGTTGCCCATTATCTCCCTTATTATTTGCCCTTATACTCGAACCCATGGCCCAATACATCAGAACAAACCAAACTATAACTGGCATTGAAGTAGGAGGTATTACACACAAATTATGTATATTTGCAGATGATATATTACTTTTTCTATCATCACCACAGGTCTCTGGTCCTAACTTAATACCAGCTCTTGATGGATTTGCAGCCCTATCCGGCCTTATGATTAATCCTAAGAAATGCCTAGTGCTTAATATTTCGCTCACAAACATGGAATTGATCCCGACTAGGGCTGCACTCCCATTCACATGGGCAGAAAAATCAATCCCATATCTTGGAATTCATTTAACAGCATCTCATTCTGACTTATTCTCAACCAATTATCCTCCTGTATTAAGACAGATCACAAATCTAATAAAACAATGGTCGCAACTTCCTTTATCCTGGATAGGGAAGATTAATGCAATCAAAATGACTATTCTACCCAAATTGCTTTATCTATTCAGAGTCCTCCCTATTCCAATTCCTTCCTATTTTTTGAGAATAGTACAAAAAAGAGCAACTTCGTTTATATGGGGCTCTTCTAAACCACGTATACCTATACACACACTACATCTTCCCAAAAATAAAGGAGGCCTGGGATACCCTAATTTTACTAACTACTACAGAGCAGCACATTTGGCCAGTCTGTCCAAATACCATGCAAAACAGGAAATCCCATTATGGGTATTTATAGAGGCTTCAGAAAATGACCCTCTATTAATATCAAACTTGTTATGGTTTGATCCTAAAGACCGCTTTAAAATTCATAATCCCATAACTAAACACTTCTTATCTCTATGGGATAAACTAAAAACCAAATATCAGTTACAATCTCCACACAATCCTCTCCTTTCTTTTATCAGAAATCCAGCCTTTTATCCGGCATGGATCTACCCAAATTCTTTTAAAGCTTGGACAACATCAGGCATTCAGACACTAAATGACTTCATAGCATCTAAATCATTCCTTTCATTCCCATCGCTTACAGAAAAATATGATCTACCAAACTCTGAGATATTTAGATATCTCCAAATCAAAAATTTCTATACACCATTCCTAAAGGGGGATACACCATTATCCCAATTATCCATTTTTGAATCAATCTGTACAAAAGATCCATTTGCTAAAGGTACAATTTCATCACTTTATAATCAATTATATGGAGTAGTAAATCTTAATAGACCCTCTTACGTTCAGAGGTGGGAGGAGGACCTGGGACGAACTTTAGAAGACACGGACTGGTCTAACATATGGCTCACATCTAAGTCATCTTCACCCAACATCTTAGCACTGGAGACAAATTATAAAGTCCTAACTCGCTGGTACCTTGTACCTGCTAGAGTGGCAAAATATTCACCTAATACCTCAGCTCTTTGTTTTCGAGGATGCCCAGAAATAGGTACACATTTACACATATGGTGGACGTGCCCAGTAATCCAAACCTTCTGGAAGGAAGTCTTCGTGATTGCATCTAAAATATTTAAAAAAATAATACAACCAGATCCATATATAACTTTACTTAATCTAAAACCGGAATGGTTAACACTCTCTCAATTCAAACTTATGATCCAACTAATAACGGCTGCAAAACAAACAGTGGCCAAGGCATGGAAATCTCCTACATTGGTACTAGCAGAAACAATTCACAGAATGAATAATACAATGTCCCATGCTAAGATGGTAGCCATCGATCAAAATCAAATTCCAAAATTTGAAAAACTTTGGCATCCTTGGATAAAACAACAGTTCCTGTCAAATTTCAATGACTCTGTCCTGTTGCCATGGTAACAGATTAAATGACTTACAGAGACACCCATTCTAAGGCTTCAAAGAGAACTAAAAAGAATAATAAACTGACGAGCGGGACAACCTTGTGGACCATACCTCTGCCTTTCTACCCTTTTTCTTCTTTCTCTTTCCTTTTCTCCACCTTACGATTAAAGCTCATTATCAGAATTTATTTGACCTATATACACTCTACCTGTAAACAATATGTATAGTAGGTATAAATCATTTAAATACCTACAAAAGTAACTAAGGAAATGATATATATCTTTAATTTAGGTTTACGTGAACCCAATGTTTAATATTTGAAATTTCATGATATTTACCTATATAAACCCTACTGTAAAACAATGAGCTTACTTTATAGATCCTTGTAAACTTACTTTATGTATCTTTATAATATTGTATACTCAATAAACTTCTTTTGACAAGGAAAAAAAACCCCAAAAATGTAAGGCTAAGCACTACACTACGGGTAAATAAACAGGGAAGGCACTGGCATTAAAAATTAAAGGATATCACAAAAAAACAAAGATTTCACATCTCTTCCATCCCTCCACTAGTACCAAACTTATTGACCCCAAGCCATAGCTAATGCTTTCAGCCATTACTACAACACGTTGTATAACCTCTAAGAAGACACCACATTACACCAGCCATCTACGGATGAAATTAGCTCGTTCCTAAGAGAAATTAATCTACCCAAACTCTCTCCACAACAGCTCTCCATGCTTAATGCCCCTTTTACAACCCGAGAACTGTCGAACATAATCTCAAAAATGCCTCCTAATAAGTCACCAGGCCCAATTCAAAACAACTTTAGCACCCTGCCTGACTCAAGTATGTAACAATGCTGCCTCCGCTTCCTCTCTCCCTCTTGAAATGCTCAAAGCTCTTATCATAACACTACCGAAACCAGGGAAAGAACCTACCTCACCCCAAAACTTTAGGCCAATTTCCCTACTTAACATTGACACAAAGATATACGCCAAAATGATAGCCACCAGATTAACTGATATAATGCCATCCTTGATACACCAAGACCAATCCGGTTTTACGGCAGGACACCACGCGTTCGATGCCACGCGCAGGCTCATTAACATTATACATAATGCAGACAACACCCGAGCGCCTTCTCTGCTCCTATCTATAGATGCAGAGAAGGCGTTCGACAGAGTACATAATTGGACTTACCTCCAAAATACACTTTGCAAATTCGAATTCCAAGGTCCTATTCTGTCGGCTATCATGGCCCACTATACATCTCCTTCAGAACAAGTTTACTCAGCAGAAATGCTTTCTAAACCTTTCCTTATATCTAACGGAACCCGTCAGGGGTGCCCCCTATAACCTCTCATATTTAATTTAATAATGGAACCTTTTGCCAAACATACCAGATCATAACCACTCATCTCTTGAGTACAGATTGGCCCCATAGAACACAAAATTAACTTATTCGTAGATGATGTGATACTTATGTTGACCAATCCTACCTTTCCTTGGTTTCGGTTTTACATAGATTTAGTAAGATTTCTTATTATAAAGTAAACGTTAGAAAATCTTTCATATTGGACCTCGGAATGGATGGCGTCACCAGCAACATAGAAATATGTATACATACTCATGGGCTGACATAGGCATTTCATATCTGGGAATCATGCTCACTAGATCTGTAAAACAACTCTTTGCTCACAAGTGTGAATCTCAAACACACTCTCTCCCATGAATTGACCAAACTTTCCAAATTTGAATTCACCTGGGCCGGCACACTAGCAGCTTTCAAGATGATCCTCCTACCCAAAATGTTATACTTATTCTGTACACTACCCATACCATTAACCTCCCCTATCTCAAACCCATTCAATCCACCATTTATCAATTCATCTGGCAGGGGAAAAAGGCTAGAAGTGGCCATGAAAAACTCATCAAACACAGAGTGGTCAGTGGGTCAGGCTATACAGACATACAAGATTATTACACCGCCACAATACTGACACAAATGAAAAACTGTCTTTCCACACATACCACAACCCTATGGGGAAACATAGAATCTACCATGATTCCAGGAGGGAAACTTAAACTTTGGCTGCTCAGCACAGCTGTGAACCCTCTGTCAGGGCTGGTCTCAGCCCTTCCTTCTCTGAGCTGGCTGCTCAGCTGTCTGCTAATTGCCAGCTCCTATCTCTCCACAGTTACTCAGCTGTTGATGATATCCTGCTTGTCAGTCCTGCCTACTTAAGCCGTCCAGTCAAGAGGAGCTCTGCCTTCTTCTTGGTCAACATCACAGAGACATTCTCCTGCGTTCCTGTTTAAAGACTTGCTTTGCTGACATCCCTTCTGGCTCCAGATCCTGCTTGCTGTTCCACTACATTGATCCCTGACTTCTGGCTTGGCTGACTATCCGTTGCAGTTACTGAACTTTGGTTATGTATTGACTACATTTGTTCTTTTTACTTTTCTTATTAAACAAGTGTGCTTTAACTGTACTTCTGTCTCGGCCTGATTTCATGGTTTCTGACAGTAGGCGAAGGCCAAGAATTCAGAAGATGCAGTCAATCCACTTATTGGTAATATTTTTTCCAGATTGGATGAACTGGATCACCGCATGGATCAGTTTGCCATGGCGTTACAAACGCTCCTGAGTCGCACGGCTTACCTGAAATCTCCCACTGTGGCCGCCCCGGTACAACCTATGTTGCAGGCCGACCCTGCTGCTGCACCAGTCTCTGTGCAGGCACCCGCCTCAAGTATTACCTCTATAAGAGGTATGTCTGGTTCCGCTCCGCTTCCCCAGAGATTTAAGTGCGATCCAGTCAAATGCAGAGGGTTTCTCAACCAGGTTGAGATATACTTTTAGATGCTGTGCCAGGAGTTTCCCACAGACAGAAGCAAAGTAGGTTTTGTGATATCTATGCTTTCTGAGAGAGCCTTGGCCTGGGCAAACCCTCTATGGGAGACACAAAAACCTGTTGTATGACCTACCCTGAGCTACCCTGAGCTACCCTGAGTTTGTGGCTTCGTTTAAAAGGGTATTTGACATTCCTGCATGCTCTGCTTCTGCTGCCAAGTGCCTCATGTCCATCGAACAGAGTACGAGAACTGTTGCCGACTACACCATTGAATGTCGTACTGTGGCAGCAGAGGTTGCGTGGAACAATGAGGCCCTCGTGACTGATATTTCTCATGGTCTATAGGATACCATCAAGGATGAGATAGCAGCCCGAAATATACCCACTGAGCTGGAGAAGTTGATCACATTCACCATATTCATTGACTCCAGACTCAGATTTAGACTCTCTTTTAAGGAGCGCTTGCGAAAGCCTTCTGTACATTTGTCTCTGAGCTTTGCACTCCTACCCATGCCTCCCTCACCTCCCATGCCTCCTGGTACCGAGTCGTTCAGTGAAGGTGAACCCTTGCACTTGGGTTTCACGTGTCTCTCTGTGGATGAGAGAGCCTTTAGAAGGATGGAGAGATTGTGCCTTTATTGTGGCCAGGCAAGTCACTTCTTGAAGTCTTGCCCTACCCATCCAGGGATCGCCCTAACCTTGAGGTCCTGTCACGGACAGACCTTAGGTGGCGTTTTTTCATTCCCAGTTATCCAGAAGGATAAGCCCCTGGTTCTTTGTGAAGAAGAAGAATGGTGAACTGAGACCTTGTATTGATTATAGGGGTCACAATCGTTTCACGATTAAGAATCTGATTCTGGAATTATTTGACCGCCTCAAGGGAGCAACGCTTTTCATGAAGCTTGATTTGAGAGGGGCATAAATCTCATGAGGATTAAGGAGGGCGACGAGTGGCAAACTGCGTTTAATACCAGAACAGGCCATTATGAGTACCTCGTAATGCCTTTTGGCTTTTGTAACGCCCCCGCAGTTTTCCAGGAATTTATTAACAATGTCCTCCGAGATTTGTTGCAGTTATGTGTGGTGGTTTATCTCGATGATAACCTCATATTTTCCAAGTCCCTGGAGAGCCACTAAACAGATGTCTGTCGTGTGCTTCAAAAACTAAGAGAGAACAATCTCTATTGTAAACTGTTCTCTATCGTGAACAGGTTCAATTCCTGGGGTATGTCATTTCCACTGCTGGTTTTTCGATGGACCCAGAGAGACTTTCGGCAGTTCTACAGTGGCCCTGACCCATGGGTTTACGTGCTCTGCAGCATTTCCTGGGCTTTGCTAACTATTATCGGAAGTTTATTTGTAATTTCTCGTCTATGGTCAAGCCTCTGACTGATATGACAAGAAAGGACGGTAACTCACAGAGGTGGTCCAAGAAATTATCACCTGCAGAGTGCAATTATGAGATTGGTGACAGAGAGCTGTTGGCCATCATTTTAGCCCTGAAAGAATGGAGACATCCCCTTGAAGGTACCACTGTGCCGGTTCTCATTCTTACTTACCATAAGAATCTCACATTTTTGTCTGAGGCTAAACCCCAGAAGGGCGCGATGGGCTCTTTTCTTGTTAAGTTTCAATTACATTGTCTCATTCTTACCTGGTACTAAGAATGTAAGGGCTGATGCCTTGTCACGACATTTTTCCTCCACTTCCAAGATGGAGTCGGTTCCAGTTCCTGTGATTCCTCCTGATCGTATTCTGGCTACGGTTCACACACAATTCTTGCTGCTCAGGTCCATGCTCCTCCTGAGAAACCTTGTGACCACTGCTTTGTCCCAGAGAGTCTCCGTACTACCATGCTCCAGACTTACCATTCTCCCAAGGCTGTTGGCCACCCTGGGAAGAATCAACTCTTTTGGGCCATTTCCCAACAATTCTGGTGGCCTAGTCTATGTGCTGATGCAACTACCTTCGTAGCTGCCTGTTCCGTGTGTGCTCAGAGTGGGACTCTATGTCACCTTTCAGTAGGCCTCCTACAACCCATACCCAATGGAGAGAGGCCCTGGACCCAACTGTCTATGGATTTCATTGTGGAGTTACCCAACTGCCAGGGCAACACAGTTATCCTTATGGTGGTTGACCGGTTCTCAAAGATGTGTCATTGTATTCCACTTAAGAACTTGCCCACTTCTAAGGAACTGGTTTCCTTTTTTGCTCGGGAGATCTTTCGCTGACATGGGCTACCCAAGTTGATTGTCTCGGACAGGGGTGGTCAGTTTGTGTCCCGGTTCTGGCGAGCCTTTTGTGCACAGTTGGGAATTCAGCTTGCTTTCTCCTCTGCGTATCACACACAGTCTAATGGGGCCGCACAACGAGCAAATCAGTCCTTGGAGCAATTCCTACGTTGCTATATTTCTGACCATCATAACAACTGGTCAGACCTATTACCGTGGGCAGAGTTCCTTGAATTCTGCTTCCAGATTGTCCCCGTTTATGACGAATTATGATTTCCAACCTTCCATGTTGCCTGACTCGTTTGTTCCACAGCATAGTCCTGCATTAGAGGAGCATCTCTGTGGTCTTCGTTACACTTGGGCACAAGTGCAGGAGGCTTTGCAACATGCTAATGATAGGTACAGACTCCATGCTGACTGCAGATGCCTGCCTGCACCTTCCTACCAGGTTGGGGACAGGGTCTGGCTGTCATCTCGCAACCTCCAACTTCGTGTTCCCTCACTGAAGTTTGCACCTCAGTTTATTGGGCCTTTCCGTATTCTTCGCATTAACCCAGTGGCTTACGCATTAGACCTTCCTTCTAATATGCGTATATCAAATGTATTTCATGTCTCTCTATTAAAACCTTTGGTCTGCAACCGCTTTACCACCTCGGTGCCACATCCTCTCCCTGTACAGGTTAAGAACCATGAGGAGTATGAAGTACAGTCCATTGTTGACTCCCGTAGGATACAGTACATGGTGCATTGGAAAGGGTATGGGCTGGAACGCTCTTGGGTCTCATCCTCGGATGTACATGCCCCTGTCCTCCTCCGTGATTTCCATAGATGTTTTCCCCTCAAGCCTGGTGGTCCTCCGAGGGGGAGGGGTCGTTGAGGAGGGGGTACTGTCAGGGCTGGGCTCAGCCCTTCCTTCTCTGAGCTGGCCGCTCAGCTGCTCGGTTATTTGCCAGCTCCTATCTCGCCCCACTTACTCAGCTGTTGATGATATCCTGCCCACCAGTCCTGCCTACTTAAGCCGTCCAATCCAGAGGAGCTCTGCCTTTGCCTTGGTCAACATCACAGAGACATTCCCCTGCGTTCCTGTTTAAAGACTTGCTTTGCTGACATCCCTTCTGGCTCCAGATCCTGCTTGCTGTTCCACTACACTGATCCCTGACTTCTGGCTTGGCTGAATATCCGTTCTGGTTCTGAACTTTGGCTATGTTTTGACTGCGTTTGTTTGTTATTAAACAAGTGTGATTTAACTATACTGCTTTCTCGGCCTGATTTCATGGTTTCTGACACCCTCCCACTTACCCCAGCAATCCAGGTCTCTGTTAATGCTTGGAAAATACTACACTTCTCAAAATGGTCCCATCTTGCAACCAAAGCACTCCCGATCCCCCTTGAAACACGACATCTGCTAACCCCAGACTTAGCCCTACCTAGATGGTTAACAAATCGAATAACCCTTACTTCTGACCTCCATGATAAAATAGCTAAAAAGTAATTTCCACAAATCCAAAAATTATACAATGCACCTTCCAAAGACTTCCTGATATACCATAGGATTCACCAATGTATCTCCTCCTACCCTCACCTGGAAGGAGCAATATCTACTAACATGTGGAACTACTACTTCTCCAATAGTCGGAATTGCAAAGGCATTTCCTTAATCTAATCAACATTACATGAAAAGAAAACATTTACCAAATCTTTGCCCTTCAGGTGATGGGAGGAGGACTTACAATAGACATTCACTGATCAACAATGACAATCAGCCATGTGCTCTATTTATAAATCCACAAACTGCGCGTCACTCTGGGAATTGACCCAGAAACGAACTCTACGGTGGTACTTAACACCACAGAAACTAGCAAAATTTCTCCTCCACTCCACCCCCCACTTGTTGGAGATTGTGTGGCCAAAAGGGAACCCTCTGTCACATATTTTGGTCTTGCCCACACCTAAATACGCTCTGGACAGACATATCTAACATGTTGTCTGAAATTAAACAAACACAATGTATAATAACCCTACAATTGGCCATCCTGAACATTACCATTGATCCCATTCTACCACACTTTAGGGCAACAACTACCCATATACTATCAGCGACAAGACTTTTGATCGCTAGACATTGGAAGACTGTTAAAGTTCCAACAATACTAGATGTGATTACTATGGTGCAGACACATTACACCTATGAGCGTCTAATGGCGAATGAGGCTCCTACATGCTCTAAAATTCTTAAACAATGGCTTCCCTGGAACAACTGGTACGAAAGACTAGTCAACTTCTGAATTAACGAATGTATTCCACTTTGGTACTACCCCTTTCCTGCCTAACTTCCCCTCTAAAGCACTTGCGTGAGAGATGTTGTCTCCCTCCCCCAGACACAGTATGCACCCAGATGGGGTGTCTGGGGATGATAGACGGCACTCTTAACTATCCGCATAGCACTCATATTGGCTATCACTGTTGAAACTGTTTACAGATGTTCATATCATATTATGTCATATGTACCTGTATAGTGAACCTCTCACTACTGAATCCTGATGTATGACAAAGTTTACTACTTATTGATGTTATATGTAAAACTTCAATAAAACTATTGAAACAAAATATAATAAATTCTGTTTTTTTTACCTGCAAAAAGATGTGCATTTATTATTTTTTGTAGAAAGGTGAACTCTTCCTTTAAACAAATAAAATGTGTTACCAACCAAACCAAGTAAAAGTTGTTTTTTATGATAAGGATGTACTAACATTTATTAACTGTAGTTTTGGTGATTTATAGCTAATAAGACTGGCCACTAAATTATCAAAATATGTATCTACTATCACTAGTATTTCACTGATGTTTCATCAAAACATGACCATTGTTTCATATTACAAATATCAAAAAGCTTTGCATTCAGTTAGTTGGCAGCACACGCTTACTAAAGTCAAACACCAATGTGACATTTTCTTTTGAGAATTCAGTCTGCATTCTTTGTTTCTGTAAATACCGCTTTGCATGGACCTCAATGGGTTTTCCTAATCTACAGTATGTATCAATGGCAATCCAATAATCTTATGTAATTTAATTCAGTTCTGAAACAGATTATCCACAAGTGACAGAATACTAAATCTACCCATCCTGGGTTTGTTTCTGTTTAATGTAATTTCCAGTAGCAACAAAAGAAAAATAAGTGTCTGAGAACTCCTAATATGACAGTTTTTTTACAACCAATTAAGACAAAGGGATTTGTAGTGAACCTAATTGGTAGCTCTCCCTCAATTACCCTATATTTCTTAACACAATACCCTCCTTTTTCCTATTTATCTTTGTAATCATCAATTACTTTGTCTTCTCTTTAATCATCCACTGTATCTATCTATCTCCTTAATGCATAGTACATTATCTCAGCGTGTCTGAAATGCATAATACTTTATCTATTCAGGTGCCATTACAAACCATTGTTCATTACACATTCAGACCTGCTAAGATGTTTTTCTGAGCTTTTATACAGCGTATGCTTTTAATAAATTATTATATTTTTTCTTGTATATTAACCCTATTATAGGAAAGACAGCAGCAGATAAAACATCTGTAATAATCAGAAGATAAAACAGCAGTTAAACTAGTTTAATAAACATTTTTTAATTGTTCTTATTTTAAGATCTGAAGATAAGCATCATACTGTGTGGGACATACAACATGCACAAGTAGAGATTGCACCTTGTGAGATATTATAAGAAACAAACTGTGAGCTTTTCTTTTTGCTACCAGCAAAAAAATTCCAACATAGCTGATAAAAGGCCAGCAAACTTTGTTTTTCTAACTGCTGACAGCAGTTCCAAACTCATCACCAGTAGTGTCTAGTACGCTTCCTCAATCCAAAATTACTTACAGTATAAAACAATTGTCTTACTACAAAATTAAAAACCATATATACCAAAGATTTTAATCATGCATATCTTTCAGTTGTATTAATAATTCTGGTGTAAAACATTGCAGTTTTAGTTTTCCTGGTTCCTTAGGTGTTAGAATTTTTCCTACCCATGTCCTGCTGTCACCCAATCTTTTCCGATCTACAGCTACTGATCATGGAGCGTGTAATGTGTATATATAATTTTACAGATGACTAAATTCCTTGAATTTTATTTCAAATTAAAATATTTTCAGAGATTGAAATTAAGCAATTGCTTGGCAATTTGTGCCATGGTCAATGTGATTTCCAAATGCCATAATCATTTTTTAATTGCAAGGATAAAATTATGTAAATAACATAGGATTAATTTAAGACAATTCAAATGAAATGTTACATAATATTACATAAACAAAAACGTATTTGTCAGGGTCCAGATCTGAACTTGCAACCTCTGCGGTGTAGGGCTGTAACTCTTCCCACTGTGCCACCTGAGATGCTGGACAGCTTCTGTCTAATCCCTTGGACAATCTTGCCTTGCCCCTTGTTTCTGTTGAACCTTGAACTCTTTGCGCCTCCCATGAACTTCCTAATTTAAGCCATGTCTCTGCACTTCCTGTTTGCCAGATTATTGTGCTCTCTCCATCTAATATCTAGTTCCTTTGCATACCCGCCACTGTATACAACTACTCGTTATAGACCCTTGGCTTGTTACTTAACTATGCTTCTGCTTGATCACAACCTACAACCATTTATCGACCTCTGGCTTGTTCCTCGACTACGCTTCTTCTTGATCCCAACCTGTAACCACTTGTTACAGATCTTTGGCATGTTTACTGCTACACTTCTGCTTGATCCCTACCTGCTATATCTGCTAGTGGACCCCAGCTTGCTCACCTCTTAGTGGGTCAAAAGAGGAGCGGTGGAGAAGGGTGCTGTTTCAGTGATGCATTTTAAAATTTTGTCAGTCCTCGGTGCCCAGGGCTGTCAGCTTCCACATCCCATCTGCAGCGTCTGCATCATATGGTGGGAGATTATCTAGGGGCGAAAACAAACATGGCGAGCTTTCCAGTTGATGATTCACTGGGTTACTAGGTCATGAGAATAGACCACTGGCCAGAACTTGCCCAGTATGCAATTGAGCTGCTGGGCTGCCCTGCATCCAGTGTGCTTTCCAAAGTGGCATTTAGTGCTGCTGAAGGTTTTGTGACAGATAAGAGAGCGTGTCTGTCCACAGACTCTGTGGACTGGCTGATGTTTATCAAAATGAATCGGTCCTGGATTGGCAGCAGCTATCAAGCGCCTGATGTCGATTTTTGCTGATAAAGTGCTTTCTGGATCTGGAATATCTAAAATACTGTCTAGGCTGCCTAGCTTTGTGGGTAATTATTTTATCTGGACAAACGTTTTTGGTGTAGGTTTCATGGGTACAATTAACACCCAAGGACCAATTTTTCTGCACCTGTTTGACAGGTGCATATCATTAAAATTTTTGACAGCAAGACAAATTCTTGCTTTCATCAAGAGTACCTCTATAGGGTTATGGTATGAAGGCACCACCGACACCCAAAGACCAATTTTTCTGGACCTGTTACTTCTATCCAATGTCTGTGAAAGAGACACCAGAACTTACCCAAAAAATCTCTAATCTTGTTCCAAGTGCACTAAATTGTGGCCTCATCATACAGACTGGCCCCCCAAGCCAATGTTTACAAAGTAAAGAAAGCTTGTGGGGAAAATGTAAAATGTGTGGCTTCATAAATGTAATTATTGCTGAAGCAGGTTCTATACACAGTACAGATGTGCCACTTTACAGGCAAACTAAGGGGACCCCCCCAGGCACTATATTTAAAGAAACATTTCATTTTTATTGTTATTTCTCATTTTTATGGTTTCACTTTAAGCATCATTAAATCACTGCTCATTTAAAAATGATACTTTTTACAAACTTTTTTTCATTAATACATGTCCCCCAGGGCAGTACCCGGACCCCCATAACAATTGTATGCCCAAATTACTTGCATATAAGCCTTCAAAATGGGATTTTTTTTAATTTTTCCAGTTTGGGTCTCATAGACTTCAAATGGGTTCATTATTCAGTTCCGAACTTTTGCAATGTTCCAAAGTTCTGCCGCAAACTGGCCTGGGCCCCCCCGGTGCGGTTCGCACCAGAACTTGTGACCAGACAACAAATTTGTGCAAACATGCAAACACCGTCAAAGTCTATGGAACACGAATTTGAAAAATCAAAAGTGCACATTTTAAAGGCTTATCTGCAGGTTATTGCCATAAAAAGTGTTTGGTGACACGGGTACTGCCCCAAGAGGCATGTATCAATGTAAAAAAAAGTTTTTAAATCGCCTGTATTTCCAGGAGCAGTGATTTTAAGATTGCTTAAAGTGAAACAATAAAAATGAAATATTCCTTTAAATATCGTGCCTGGGGGGTGTCTATAGTTTGCCTGTAAAGTAGCACATTTTGCCCATGTTTAGAAAAGTACTGCAGCAAAATGACATTTCTAAAGGAAACAATGTCATTTAAAATTGCTCACGGCTGTAATGTATTGCCAGATCCCGCCAATATACAAAAAAAATTAAAAAAAACAGTGTGGGTTCCCCCCCAGTCCATACCAGGCCCTTTGGGTCTGGTATTGATATTAAGGTGAATTCCACACCAATTAAAAAAAAAATGGCGTGGGGGTCCTCCCCCAAAATCCATACCAGACCCAAAGGGCCTGGTATGTACGGGGGGAACCCATTCTTAATTCTGTCATAGGGCTCCCCTTAACCATTTCAATGCACTATATTATATATTGTACATTGCACTATATACCCTGCACTGTATTATGTATTCTACACTGAGGGCACTATATACTCTGAACAGCAGTATATATACTATACGGACTGCACTATATACTCTGCTGAAAAATTGGGCCATAGGTGTTTGTGTTGCCAGAACACTGTAACCCCTCACAGTTACTCTTGTTGGGTGCAGGAATGGTCTCTGCTGTTAAAAATTATTTCAGAGGCTGCTTGCCCTCTTTTAGTGGCCTGCGAGCATCTGCCTCTCCTTGGAGGCCTTCCGGACATGATGGGTATTTTTTTTTTTAACACCGCACTACACTGTATTATATACTGTGTACACCGCCTGAAGTGTATTTGAAACTGTACACACTGTATTATATACTGTGTATACCGCCTGCACTGTATTATCTACTGTACACCGCCGAATGCCCTGTATATATAGGCTACGCTGAATGCAGAGTATACAGTGTATATATATATATATTTATATATATATATATATATATATATATATATATATATATATATATATATATATATATATATATATATATATATATATATATATATATATATATATATATATATATATATATATATTAGTATACTGTGTGTATATCTCTGTCCACTATAACACACTATACGGGTGCTGTATAAGCAGCCTTATATAGTGTGGGGCGTGGACTTAGTCCCCCTAAGCCATGATTGGCCAAAGGTACCCTGCCTTCGGCCAATTATGGCTCTCGCTGAGGAGCGTGCTGTGGTTGACCAAAGCATGCAGGTCAGGTGTATGCTTTTGCCAATCACCATACATCAATGCGCTGTGGTCTGGCAGTGCATTATGGGTCACTCGAATTTGCTGTGAATGCCCGATAAAATTTGCTGTTCGGCGAACAGGTGAACACCCGATGTTCGAGTCGAACTTACAGTCGACTCGAACTCGAAGCTCATCCCTACCAAGCACTAACAGCTCTTATACAAACTCAAAAGCTTATGTATTGGGTACAGCCCCTATTTAACATTTTCCACAACAGACATTATATATAGAGCTGACTGAGGGATAAACTGCCATCAACAAGCCAAACCGGTCAGATTCAAACCTACACTGAAAAAGAATGGCACTGGAAAATAAATAATGCTTTGGTCCGATTTGTTGCTGTGAGTCATCTGAGACAGATGTTTCCTTTGTTTTATAACATTTTTAAAGAAGACCCAATTTTTCCCTTTAGCACAGTGAAATTTTAATATTATAGCTTGTGTCTCACTGAACTGTACATAACAGAATATTGAGCTGTGGGACAATAAGAATGAAGACAATTTTCTAAGGCTTAAGAGTATTTTATTTCTTTTTACATGCTGCACAGTTTTACAGGAAAAAGGCTTTTTCCCAGTTACGGCAAGCCATTGTAACAGGCTATCATGTGATATTCATGATTCATGCATCCAGTGTCCTTCCTGAACATTGTATTTCACAATTTTAAAGCTATGTTTCTAGTGACACAAATTCATTTTGCTCTCCAGTCATAGCTATTCAGGAGGGGCTCTTGATTAATGAATTCAAAAACTGGAACTGGACAGCTTTTCACTTTTCTAATGTTCTATTTTTACGGCAGATATTAACTGACTGCATGATCATATGGCTTAAGTGCTGGAGGCTTTGAACGTGTATAAATTTAATTTATATTTTATATCTCAAATCATTATTAAAAAAAAAAAAAAAAATCCATGAGCACAAACGAAAAGATTTTTTGAAAGTCTCTTTTTAATCTTGTCTCTCAAGTTCCTGAAAAGATTAGCCTTTCCTGAGTTAGAGTATATAGATAGTGTGCATTGCTGGCTGAATGCTCATTGATGAAGCCAAGAAGATGATGGTCTGTCTGAGAAATTAACCATTTTATGCTTCTCAAGAGACTGATAAATTTTAAAGCCAATCGTAATTGAAGAGATGCGTAAATCAGTCACAACACAAACTGATTTGCTAGATTTAGTAAAGATAAAAGTTAACTAAAACAACTTACAATGTACAATGACAGAAATCCCTGAGTTTTTCTTTTTGTGTGAATACTTTAAAATTGTAATTCCTTCTGGCAGTTTTATAAAATAAAATATTTAAATAAACTCCATAGATTGCATTTTGCTAAGTTATTTGTAAAAACATCATTATTCAAGGATCATGTAAGCAAAATAGCATGATCACGAACATGAACTTCATTAAAATAGCTAAATACACCATTGAAATATAATACTGTTTTGTACTTTCATGCTGCACAGTGCATTGGAAGCCCTAATTGGCTGAAGCAAGGAAAGCTTTGCCCAATCAGAGCACAGAGCACTGTCAGAGCCATGATTGGAGAAAGTAATGCTGACTCTATCCAATCATGGCTCATTGCACTTAGTCCCGCCCTACACTATAAAAGTATTCTTTCAATAGCGGCCATTTGTAGTGTAGAATCAGCGTGGAGAGAGATAGAACAGGGCTCTGTTCAGTGCTACTAGAGAGTAATGCCGCGTACACACGGACTTTTCATCTACAAAAGTCCAACGGACGCTGACGGACTAAAGCTGGCTGGTAATCCGATCGTGTGTGGGCTTCTCCGGACTTTCAACGGACTTTTTTAGCCTCAAATCCGACGTACTTTAGATTTGAAACATGCTTCAAATCTTTCCGACGGACTCGAGTCCGGTCGAAAAATCCGCTCGTCTGTATGCTAGTCCGACGGACAAAAAGCCACGCTAGGGCAGCTATTGGCTACTGGCTATGAACTTCCTTATTTTAGTCCGGTGTACGTCATCACGTAAGAATTCGACGGACTTTTGTGTGATCGTGTGTAGGCAAGTCTGTTCGTTAGAAAGTCCGCCGCAAGTCCGTCGAAAGTCCGCCAAAAGTCCGTCGAAAGTCTGTCGGACAGGCTGTTGGACTTTTGTAGCTGAAAAGTCCGACCGTGTGTACGCCCCATTAGTGTGCTATAGTGTGCTGTTCTGATTCTATTGTTAGTGTAGAATATCAGTTTAGTGTGACTCTAGTGATAGTTCAGTCAGTGTGAGTGCAGTGCGACCATTCATTTTTACTTTAGTGTCACTTTAGTGTGAATCTAGTGATAGTTCAGTAAGTGTGAGTGCAGTGACCATTCATTTTTACATTAGTGTCAGTTTATTTTGTCAGGGCGGGTTTACTGCAGTATAGTTCAGTGCGTTAGTACACGTTTAATGCAGTATAGTTCTGTTGGTTACTGCATGTTTAATGTAGTATATTTCAGTGAGCTACATGCCGTTTAATGCAGTATATTTCAGTGCGTTAGTGCACGTGTAACGCAGTATATTTCCGTGCTTTACATGCCAGTTAACGCAGTATATTTTAGTGTGTTAGTGCACCTTTAACGCAGTATATTTCTGTGTGTTAGTGCACGTTTAATGCAGTATATTTCTGTGCGTTAGTGCAGTTTAACGCAGTATATTTCTGTGCGTTACTGATCGTTTAGCACAGTATATTGCAGTGAGTCAGTGCAGTTTTTATTGCAGTATATTGTGGTGTATCAGTGGAGTATGTCTGTGTAGTGAGTACTCTAATGCCGCGTACACACGATCAGATTTTCCGACAACAAAAGCATGGATTTTTGTTCAAAGCTTGTTGGCTCAAACTTGTCCTGCATACACGCGGTCACACAAATGTTGGTCAACAATTCCGAACATGAGAACGCAGTGACGTACATTTCATACGACGAGCAGATAAAAAAGAAGTTCAATAGCCAATGCGTCACCCTTTGGGCTCCTTCTGCTAATCTCGTGTTTATCTCATGTTAGTAGAAGTTTGGTGAGAGACGATTCACGCTTTTCAGCCTCGTGCTTTTCAGTTTGTTTCTGCTTTTCAGTTTGTGCTTGTGGGTTCGTATCTGTTCTTCAGTGCGTATTTTCAGTGGGTTCCTGTCTAAAAAGTGTTTGGGGACCTGGTTCCTGCCCCAGGGGACATGTATCAATGCAAAAAAAAGTTTTAAAAACGGCCGTTTTTTCGGGAGCAGTGATTTTAATATGGCTTAAAGTGAAACAATAAAAGTGAAATATTCCTTTAAATTTCGTACAAGGGGGTATCTGTAGTATGCCTGTAAAGTGGCGCATTTTTCCCGTGTTTAGAATAGTCCCTGCACAAAATGACATTTCTAATGGAACAAAAGTCATTTAAAAGTACTCGCGGCTATAATGAATTGTCAGTCCTGGCAATACTGATAAAAGAAGTCATTGAAAAAAATGGCATGGAACCCCCCCCCAGTCCATTACCAGGCCATTTGGGTCTGGTATGAATATTAAGGGGAACCCCGAACCAAAATTTTTAAAAAAATTGAGTGGGGGTCCCCCCAAATTCTATACCAGGCCCTTCAGGTCTGGTATGGATATTAAGGGGAACCCCGTGCCAAAATTAAAGAAAAATGGCGTGGGCTCCCTCTCAAAATCCATACCAGACCCTTCAGGTCTGGTATGGATTTTATGGGGAACCCCGCGCTAAAATAAAAAAAATGGCGTGGGGGACCCCCAAAAATCTATACCAGACCCTTATCTGAGCACAAAACCTGGCAGGCTGCAGGAAAAGAGGGGGGATGAGAGAGCACCCCCCCTCCTGAACCATACCAGGCCACATGCCCTCAACATGGGGAGGGTGCTTTGGGGTATTCCCCGCCCGCAGATCCCCACAACCAGCGGGCAAGGGTTGTGGGGATGAAGCCCTTGTCCCCATCAACATGGGGACAAGGTGCTTTAGGGGCTACCCCAAAGCACCCTTCCCATGTTGAGGGCATGTGGCCTGGTATGGTTCAGGAGGGGGGTGCTCTCTCTTCCCCCCTCTTTTCCTGCAGCCTGCCAGGTTGCATGCTCGGATAAGAGTCTGGTATGGATTTTGAGGGGGACCCCCACGCCTTTTTAAAAAAAAAATTTTGCGCAGGGTTCCCATTAAAAAACAACAACAGGTGACCCTGCGCTACGGTATCTCTCAAGCAAATGTGCTTGGTGATAATGGGGTCAAGGTGGACAATGGTACCAATTGCAAAAAATGTATATAAATATAAAAGAGAAAAGAAGAAAAGAAAAGAAGGAATTGCTGCCTCTACATATTGCTACCACCTAAGTGGGGTTAGAAAAGGTAGAAGTGGCACTATTCCTCTCTAATTTCAGTATAGTGGAAAGAAGTTGCCTTGCAGTTTATAAAACCTTTAATCTATCCCAAATCAAACCAAATAAAAACAAAAAGAAACAAATAAAAAACTATAAAAGACCGATGTTATACCCTCTGCCTTTTAAACCATAAACAAATGAGATGGTTTGGTCTTCCTTAGAAGATGTAATGGGACCCAAATCCCAAAAAAGCCCTATGGTGTCAAAAATGCCACAGAAGTGTTAGACCCCCTGTATGTCTCAGACAGGGTGAGGGTAATAAATAATCCCAGTAGTGTGGACTTTAAGCAATGCCTAATGCAAGAACCAACAGGGTAAATGAGGTGTGTAACACCCTCTGGTAGGTGTTTAGGATGGTTAATGTGTAAAAAGCTTGAAAGATCTAAATCTGAAATAAAATAACAGAAAATCAAAAAAATGTGAATGGAGCAAAGTGAACTAATGTGTTACCACTAGGGATGAGCCGAACACCCCCCGGTTCGGTTCGCACCAGAACCCGCGAACGGACCGAAAGTTCGCACGAACGTTAGAACCCCATTGAAGTCTATGGGACTCGAACGTTCGAAATCAAAAGTGCTCATTTTAAAGGCTAATTTGCATGGTATTGTCCGAAAAAGGGTTTGGGGACCCGGGTCCTACCCCAGGGGACATGTATCAATGCAAAAAAAACTTTTAAAAACTGCCATTTTTTCGGGAGCAGTGATTTTAATGATGCTTAAAGTAAAAAAAAAAAAGTGAAATATTCCTTTAAATATCGTACCTGGGGGTGTCTATAGTATGCCTGTAAAGTGACGCGTGTTTCCCATGTTTAGAACAGTCCCTGCACCAAATGTCATTTTTAAAGGAAAAAATCTCATTTAAAACTGCTTGCGGGTTTAATGTCATGTCGGGTCATGGCAATATGGATGAAAATCAGTGAGACAAACGGCATGGGTACCCCCCCAGTCCATTACCAGGCCCTTTGGGTCCTGTATGGATATTAAGGGGAACCCCGCACCCAAATTAAAATAAGGAAAGGCCCTATATACTCTGAACAGCAGTATACAGGCGGTGCAAACAAGACAGGGACTGTAGGTTTGTTGTTAAGTAGAATCTCTTTGTAATTTTGAACGGGTACATTTTTAACGTGTTTAGCTCCAGCCAAAAAATCTTTTTTGAGCTTTTTGGAAAACATAGGGAAGGGTTATCACCCCTGTGACATTTGTTTTGCTGTCTTTCCTCCTCTTCAGAAGATTTCACCTCACTTTTTTGTCCCAATGAAAAATGTTTTTTGAAAATTTGGGTTTTTTTGTGGAACAAGGATTGGAAAGCATCAGTGGAAAGGAGAAATTGTTTTCCCATATTAACTCTTACAGGAGAGAATTTCCCTTCCTAGGGGTAGATTTCATCTCACTTCCTGTTGTCTCCTTCCGTTTGCAAGTAGGAGTCGTTTGTAAGTTAGATGTTTGAAAGTAGGGTCCTGCCCTATATACTCAGCAGAAATTTGGGCCTTAGGTGTTGCTGTGGCCACAACACTGTAAGCCCTCACAGGGCCCTGCTGTGAAATATTAGATCAAGAATTGTAATTACATGCCCCTGTTGAACAGGAGCTGAAAAATTAGGCCTTAGGCACTGGTGCTGGTGCCACAACACTGCAACCCCTCACAGACACTCTAGTTGGAACGCAGGAACGAGCCCTGCTGCAAAGTATTGCATCAAAAATTGTAATTACACGCCCCTGTTAGACAGGGGCAGAAAAATTGGTCCTTAGGCACTGGTGCTGGTGCCACAACACTGCAACCCCTCACAGACACTCTAGTTGGAACGCAGGAACGAGCCCTGCTGCAAAGTATTGCATCAAAAATTGTAATTACACGCCCCTGTTAGACAGGGGCAGAAAAATTGGGCCTTAGGCACTGGTGCTGGTGCCACAACACTGCAACCCCTCACAGACACTCTAGTTGGAATGCAGGAACGAGCCCTGCTGCAAAGTATTGCATCAAAAATTGTAATTACACGCCCCTGTTAGACAGGGGCAGAAAAATTGGGCCTTAGGCACTGGTGCTGGTGCCACAACACTGCAACCCCTCACAGACACTCTAGTTGGAATGCAGGAACGAGCCCTGCTGCAAAGTATTACATCAAAAATTGTAATTACACGCCCCTGTTAAACAGGGGCTGAAAAATTGTGCCTTAGGCACTGGTGGTGGCGCCCAGAACCAAAAATGTTCTTACAAGCTATCAGCGTGATGATTGAGGAGGAAGAGGATAATTACTCAGGGATAGTCACTCAGCATCAGCATAGGCAGTCTTTGAAGGGATCTGAAAAAAATTATTCAGTTACATCAGCATCAGGTGCTTGGTAGCTGGTGGTGATCCAAGACTGATTCATTTTTATGAAGGTCAGCCGATCGACCGAGTCAGTGGACAGACGCACCCTGTGATCGGTTACCACGCCTCCAGCAGCACTGAATGTGCGTTCCGAAAGAACGCTGGATGCAGGACAGGCCAGTAGCTCAATTGCATACTGTGCAAGCTCTGGCCAGTGATCCATCCTCAAGACCCAGTAACCCAGAGGATTTTCGGTGGGAAAGGTGTCCAAGTCTGATCTTGCCCCTAGGTATTCCTGCACCATGTAAAACAGACGCTGGCGATGGTTGCTGGAACCGATCATACCTTGGGGCTGCGGACCAAAAAATTGTCTGAACGCATCGGTCAGACGGCCACCTTCTCCACCGCTCCTTCTTTGACTGACTGAAGCCTCAGCAACACGTTGTCCAGAAACAGGAGTTTGTAACCTCCCAGTCTCTGGGAACGCGTTGCACAGACCTTTCTGCAAGGCCTCCCGAAGATGTTTCATCCTCTGCTCCCTCTGCGATGGCAAGATAAGGTCCGCAACCTTACCCTTGTAACGTGGATCAAGGAGGGTTGCCAGCCAGTATTGGTCCTTCTCCTTGATACCACGAATACGAGGATCCTTACGCAGGCTTTGCAGGATCAGGGAGGCCATGCAGCGTAGGTTTGCTGAGGCATTCGGTCCGGAGTCCTCTGGGTCACTAAGGACAACAACGTCCGCAGCCACCTCCTCCCAGCCACGTACAAGTCCATGTGTTCCTTGGGACTGATCCCTTAAAGACTGCTGATGCTGAGTGCCAGGCTCCACCTCCATACTGACACAATCTTCCTCCTCCTCCTCCTCCTCGTCCTCTTCCTGTGTGATCGGCGGGCACGCAGGAACACTGTCTGGATAAAGGGGGCCTTGAGAGCTAAGGAAGTCCTCCTCTTCCTGCCTCTGTTCTGCCTCAAGTGCCCTGTCCATTATTCCACGCAGCGTGTGCTCCAACAGGTGGACAAGGGGGACAGTGTCACTGATGCATGCACTGTCAGTGCTCACCATCCTCGTGGCCTCCTCGAATGGTGACAGGACAGTGCATGCATCCCTGATCATGGCCCACTGGCGTGGGGAAAAAAAACCAAGGTCCCCTGACCCTGTCCTGGTGCCATAGTCGCACAGGTACTCATTGATGGCCCTCTGCTGCGTGTGCAGCCGCTGCAGCATGGCCAACGTTGAGTTCCACCTGGTGGGCATGTCACAGATTAGGCGGTTCTTGGGCAGGTTAAACTCCTTTTGGAGGTCCGTCAGCCGAGCACTGGCATTATATGACCGGCGGAAATGCACACAGACTTTCCTGGCCTGCCTCAGGACATCCTGTAAGCCCGGGTACCTGCCCAAGAACCGCTGCACCACCAAGTTAAGGACGTGAGCCAAACAGGGCACATGGGTCAGTTGTCCCTGTCGGAGGGCAGAGAGGAGGTTGGTGCCATTGTCGCAAACCACCATTCCTGCCTTAAGTTGGCATGGCGTCAACCACCTCTGAACCTGCCCCTGCAGAGCTGACAGAACCTCTGCCCCAGTGTGGCTCCTGTCCCCCAAGCACACCAGCTCAAGCACCGCATGGCATCTTTTGGCCTGCGTACTTGCGTAGCCCCTTGAACGCCTACGGAGCACCGCTGGTTCCGAGGAAGAGGCCATGGAGGAAGAGGAGGGGGTGGAGGAGAGAGGTGTGTCACAATCAGCATTTTGGAGGCGTGGTGGCGGAACAACCTCCAACACTACTGCACCTTGTCCTGCATCCTTCCCAGCTGCCAGCAGAGTCACCCAATGCGCCGTGAAACTTAAGTAACGTCCCTGTCCATGCCTGCTGGACCATGAGTCAGCGGTAATATGCACCTTACCGCTGACCGCCCTGTCCAGCGAGGCATGGACATTGCCTTCCACATGCCGGTAGAGAGCCGGAATCGCCTTCCGTGAGAAAAAGTGGCGTTTGGGTACCTGCCACTGAGGAACCGCACATTCCACAAACTCACGGAAGGGGGCAGAGTCTACCAACTGAAAAGGCAGCAGTTGAAGTGCTAGCAATTTTGCCAAGCTAGCATTCAACCGCTGGGCATGTGGATGGCTGGGAGCAAACTTCTTTCGGCGGTGCAGCAGCTGGGGCAGGGAAATTTGCCTGGTACAATCTGACGTCGGTGTACCAAAAGCAGATTGCCCACAAGTACTTGGCTGTGACACACCTAATTCTACACCTTCATTCCTCTCACTGCAGGTCTCAGAGAGGACTGAAGGTCTAGTGGGGTTGGAAATCTCAGCTGATGAGGAGCAAGGAGAGATCCTCTTTGTTCTTTGGTGTGGGTCTTTTAGATATGCTTGCCAACGAACTGCATGGCAGGTCAACATATGTCTGGTCAAGCATGTGGTACCCAAGCGGGAGATGTTTTGGCCACGCGAGATACGCTTGAGACATATGTTGCAAATAGCAGCGGTGCGATCTGATGCACTCGTCTCAAAAAAGGCCCACACCAAAGAACTTTTTGAATAACGCGCAGAGACTGCAGCGCCCTGCACATGTGGAGCTTTGGGGTGTGATGCAGTCAATGTGCTGCCCTTAGGCTGGCCCCTGGAGGGCATCCTGCCTCGTTGGTGATGTGCCGCCTCCTCCTCCTCCTCCTCTCTCCTATCAGGCACCCACGTTGAGTCAGTGACCTCATCATCCCCTCCCTCCTCATCACTGGAGCAAACCTGGCAGTATGCTGCAGCAGGGGGAGCATGACTGCCAGATTGCTGTCCTTCTTGGGCACCCCCTCTGTCCGTGCTCATGTTACTGCCTTCATCGAGCTCAGTATCATCATCAGAGCCTTCCAAACGCTGGGCATCCTCCTGGAGCATGTACCCAACACTGTGGTCAAACAGTTCGAGGGAATCCTCAGGAGGACATGGTGGAGCTAGGGAAGGAGTCACTGATGACATTGAGCTGAGGGAAGAGGCCGCTGCTTTGCCAGACAAAGCACCCTGGGCATGGGTGAGAGAGGATGAGGAGGATGAGGACGGCTTGGTCATCCACTCGACCAAGTCTTCCGCATGTTGCGGCTCAACACGGCCAGCTGCCGAAAAAAAGGCCAAGCGTGTCCCATGGCCACGTGCTGATGAGGATGCACCGTCTCCACGACCAGCACTAGACACAGAGCCTGCTTGCCCTCTCTTATTGGCTTGTGACTGTCTGCCTCTCCTTCTTGGCCTTCCAGACATACTAATGGCCTGTAGCTGCACTAAGCTGGGATAGAACACCTGTAATTTTCTTCAGGTAGCTTTATATACTGTAACCAGACAAGCCTGCCTGTCAGTAGGAAGATAACAGGAACGGATCTAGCTGAACACTGTGAGCAGGACGCACTGCACTAAATGTAAATAGCAGGAACGGATCTGGCTGAACACTGTGAGCAGGACGCACTGACTGCACTAAATGTAAATAGCAGGAACGGATCTAGCTGAACACTGTGAGCAGGACGCACTGACTGCACTAAATGTAAATAGCAGGAACGGATCTAGCTGAACACTGTGAGCAGGACGCACTGCACTAAATGTAAATAGCAGGAACGGATCTAGCTGAACACTGTGAGCAGGACGCACTGACTGCACTAAATGTAAATAGCAGGAACAGATCTAGCTGAACACTGTGAGCAGGACGCACTGACTGCACTAAATGTAAATAGCAGGAACGGATCTAGCTGAACACTGTGAGCAGGACGCACTGACTGCACTAAATGTAAATAGCAGGAACAGATCTAGCTGAACACTGTGAGCAGGATGCACTGACTGCACTAAATGTAAATAGCAGGAACGGATCTAGCTGAACACTGTGAGCAGGACGCACTGACTGCACTAAATGTAAATAGCAGGAACGGATCTAGCTGAACACTGTGAGCAGGACGCACTGACTGCACTAAATGTAAATAGCAGGAACAGATCTAGCTGAACACTGTGAGCAGGATGCACTGACTGCACTAAATGTAAATAGCAGGAACGGATCTAGCTGAACACTGTGAGCAGGACGCACTGACTGCACTAAATGTAAATAGCAGGAACGGATCTAGCTGAACACTGTGAGCAGGACGCACTGCACTAAATGTAAATAGCAGGAACAGATCTAACTGAACACTGTGAGCAGGACGCACTGCACTAAATGTAAATAGCAGGAACAGATCTAGCTGAACACTGTGAGCAGGACGCACTGCACTAAATGTAAATAGCAGGAACAGATCTAGCTGAACACTGTGAGCAGGACGCACTGCACTAAATGTAAATAGCAGGAACGGATCTAGCTGAACACTGTGAGCAGGACGCACTGACTGCACTAAATGTAAATAGCAGGAACAGATCTAGCTGAACACTGTGAGCAGGACGCACTGACTGCACTAAATGTAAATAGCAGGAACGGATCTAGCTGAACACTGTGAGCAGGACGCACTGACTGCACTAAATGTAAATAGCAGGAACGGGTCTAGCTGAACACTGTGAGCAGGACGCACTGCACTAAATGTAAATAGCAGGGACAGATCTAGCTGAACACTGTGAGCAGGACGCACTGCACTAAATGTAAATAGCAGGAACAGATCTAGCTGAACACTGTGAGCAGGACGCACTGCACTAAATGTAAATAGCAGGAACAGATCTAGCTGAACACTGTGAGCAGGACGCACTGCACTAAATGTAAATAGCAGGAACGGATCTAGCTGAACACTGTGAGCAGGACGCACTGCACTAAATGTAAATAGCAGGAACAGATCTAGCTGAACACTGTGAGCAGGACGCACTGCACTAAATGTAAATAGCAGGAACAGATCTAGCTGAACACTGTGAGCAGGACGCACTGCACTAAATGTAAATAGCAGGAACGGATCTAGCTGAACACTGTGAGCAGGACGCACTGACTGCACTAAATGTAAATAGCAGGAACGGATCTAGCTGAACACTGTGAGCAGGACGCACTGCACTAAATGTAAATAGCAGGAACAGATCTAGCTGAACACTGTGAGCAGGACGCACTGCACTAAATGTAAATAGCAGGAACGGATCTAGCTGAACACTGTGAGCAGGACGCACTGCACTAAATGTAAATAGCAGGAACAGATCTAGCTGAACACTGTGAGCAGGACGCACTGCACTAAATGTAAATAGCAGGAACAGATCTAGCTGAACACTGTGAGCAGGACGCACTACACTAAATGTAAATAGCAGGAACGGATCTAGCTGAACACTGTGAGCAGGACGCACTGACTGCACTAAATGTAAATAGCAGGAACGGATCTAGCTGAACACTGTGAGCAGGACGCACTGCACTAAATGTAAATAGCAGGAACAGATCTAGCTGAACACTGTGAGCAGGACGCACTGCACTAAATGTAAATAGCAGGAACGGATCCAGCTGAACACTGTGAGCAGGACGCACTGACTGCACTAAATGTAAATAGCAGGAACAGATCTAGCTGAACACTGTGAGCAGGACGCACTGCACTAAATGTAAATAGCAGGAACAGATCTAGCTGAACACTGTGAGCAGGACGCACTGCACTAAATGTAAATAGCAGGAACGGATCTAGCTGAACACTGTGAGCAGGACGCACTGCACTAAATGTAAATAGCAGGAACGGATCTAGCTGAACACTGTGAGCAGGACGCACTGCACTAAATGTAAATAGCAGGAACAGATCTAGCTGAACACTGTGAGCAGGACGCACTGCACTAAATGTAAATAGCAGGAACGGATCTAGCTGAACACTGTGAGCAGGACGCACTGCACTAAATGTAAATAGCAGGAACAGATCTAGCTGAACACTGTGAGCAGGACGCACTGCACTAAATGTAAATAGCAGGAACAGATCTAGCTGAACACTGTGAGCAGGACGCACTGCACTAAATGTAAATAGCAGGAACGGATCTAGCTGAACACTGTGAGCAGGACGCACTGACTGCACTAAATGTAAATAGCAGGAACGGATCTAGCTGAACACTGTGAGCAGGACGCACTGCACTAAATGTAAATAGCAGGAACAGATCTAGCTGAACACTGTGAGCAGGACGCACTGCACTAAATGTAAATAGCAGGAACAGATCTAGCTGAACACTGTGAGCAGGACGCACTGCACTAAATGTAAATAGCAGGAACGGATCTAGCTGAACACTGTGAGCAGGACGCACTGCACTAAATGTAAATAGCAGGAACAGATCTAGCTGAACACTGTGAGCAGGACGCACTGCACTAAATGTAAATAGCAGGAACGGATCTAGCTGAACACTGTGAGCAGGACGCACTGACTGCACTAAATGTAAATAGCAGGAACGGATCTAGCTGAACACTGTGAGCAGGACGCACTGCACTAAATGTAAATAGCAGGAACAGATCTAGCCTAATCTATCTAACTCAAATCAAATGACACTGTCTGTCTCTCTCTCTATCAGCACACCGGAACACACTACACAGGGCCGCCGTGCAGGCGGCCTTATATAGTGTGGGGCGTGCACTAAATCCCCTGAGCCATAATTGGCCAAAGCCACCCTGGCTTTGGCCAATTACAGCTCTCTCTACTGACGGCGCTGTGATTGGCCAAGCATGCGGGTCATAGTGCATGCTTGGCCAATCATCAGCCAGCAATGCACTGCGATGCCGCAGTGAATTATGGGCCGTGACGCGCCACACGAATTTGGCGCGAACGGCCCATAACGTTCGCAATTCGACGGACGGTCGAACAGCCGATGTTCGAGTCGAACATGGGTTCGACTCGAACACGAAGCTCATCCCTAGTTACCACCTCTGGGATAGAAAGTGTTCAATATATACAACTTATTATGTTCAAGAAAAAATAAAAATAAAAATAAAGTAAAAACATATGTGTTTGACCCTCTGTATCAGAGCCCAAACTTCAGAGTGATATGCCTTATTAAATGAATATACTTGGTATTAGGTAATATGTCTGTTGTGGAAAGCAGCGAAGGTGAAAATAAAATAATAATAAAAATAAAATAAAAACATATGTGTTTGACCCTCTGTATCAGAGCCCAAACCTCAGACTGATATGCGGGTAGACAGTATAACACACTAGCTTACCTTGCCTCATATATATTTCATTTGGATCCAACTAGTTTGGCTCTTGACACTAATTACTTTCACAATCACCTGAGGGTGTAACACACCATCTTCACTTTCGCTGCTTTTCACAACAGACACATTACATAATATTAAGTATATTCATTTAATAATTGAATGCATATCACTCTGAGGTTTGGGCTCTGATACAGAGGGTCAAACACATATGTTTTTATTTTATTTTTATTATTATTTTTATTTTCACCTTCGCTGCTTTCCACAACAGACATATTACCTAATACCAAGTATATTCATTTAATAAGGTATATCACTTTGAAGTTTGGGCTCTGATACAAAGGGTCAAACACGTATGTTTTTACTTTATTTTTATTACTATTTTTATTTTTATTTTATTTTTATTTTTATTTTTTCTTGAACATAAGTTGTATATATTTAACACTTCCTATCCCAGAGGTGGTAACACATTAGTTCACTTTGCTTCATTCACATTTGCTTCATTCCATCCTAAACACATACCAGAGGGTGTTACACACCTCATTTACCCTGTTGGTTCTTGCATTAGGCATTGCTTAAAGTCAACACTACTGGGATTATTTATTACCCTTACCCTGTCTGAGACATACAGGGGGTCTAACACTTCTGTGGCATTTTTGACACTATAGGACTTTTTTGGGATTTGGGTCCCATAACATCTTCTAAGGAAGACCAAACCATCTAATTTGTAGTGGGGTTCCCCTTAATATCCATACCAGACCTGAAAGGCCTGGTATGGAATCTGGGGGGAACCCACACGCAATTTTTTTTTAAATTTTAGTTTGGGGGTTCCCCTTAATATTCATACCAGACCCAAAGGGACTGGTAATGGACTGGGGGAATCCCATGCCTTTTTTTTAATGACTTCTTTTATCTGTATTGCCGGGACCGACGATTCATTATAGCCGTGAGTACTTTTAAATGACTTTTTTTCCTTTAGAAATTTCATTTTGTGCAGGGACTACTCTAAACACGGGAAAAATGAGCCACTTTACAGGCATACTATAGATACCCCCCAGGTACGAAATTTAAAGGAATATTTCACTTTTATTGTTTCACTTTAAGCATTATTAAAATCACTGCTCCCAAAAAAAACGACAGTTTTTTTAAACCTTTTTTTTGTATTGATACATTTACTCAGGTCCCCAAACACTTTTTATGACAATAACTTGCATATAAGCCTTTAAAATGAGCACTTTTGATTATTCACGTTCATCTCCCATAGACTTTAATGGTGTTCGCATGTTCTGCTGCGAACCGAACCGGGGGTGTTCGGCTCATCCCTATTCCCTGATTACCATGATTGTAATATGCTGTGAATGTCCTCTTTGTCCACTCATCATGCATGCTGTAAGTTTTTAATGCTCCTTTTTTGTCCTTCATGCATATTTGCCTTCACTAACCTCCCCAGCATGCTATCATGGGCCCATACACACCTAACTTAACAATGTATTTTGTCAGCTCCATTGTAGTGCTTACCCTAAACACCCCCTAAAATGTGTACAAATGTTATTGCTGTCCTTAAGTTTAGGCAGAGTGCAAGAGACTTTTTTTGTTGGGACCAAAACTCATTTGGAAACCTCCCTCCCCCCCAACCGCTAAGTCAATCGATACCAATACTCTATCTACTGACTTTGCCAAACCCATACACTCTATACCTACCTCTTTTGTGGTCATATTTATGGATCAATTCACCAAAGCATGTAGTGCAAGTGCCTGTCTGAATACTTTCAAATTGTACTGTTTAAAGTTTTGTTCTCCTATTATCTTGATAGTTAATTGCAGAATGTTAAAAATGTGCTTCAATTTGGACAGTGTGTATTCATAATTTTGGATTCTGACACTTCTTACTTGTCAGGTGGGCTGCCAATAGTAAGGACGTACATTATTTATGTATTCAGCTCTCAATGAAGTGTAGAGGGTTACCTGTCCAAAACATCTCCCCCCCTAATTTTTTTTAAATAGGCCATCAGAGGAGGTGAGGAATCTGATAAGTGGACCTTATACTTTTGTCTTTAAATACTCTTTTCAATAAATGTTATACTTGTATTGGCCAAGAATGTTTGTGTCTAATCTGCTTGCAATGTTATGTGCAAAAGTACTATTTTTTTTTCTTGTTTGACTCCACAGTTTCCTTCCAACCCACAGGAATGGCAGACTGTGGCCTCCCTATTCGCCCAGCTGTGGGACTTTATAACTGCGGTGATGCGATAGATGGAAAGCACGTCCGCATCGTCCCACCCCCCAACTCTGGGTCATACTACTACAACTACAAGGGGTATAGTAGTACTGTGTTGTTCGCTGTGGTGTCGTGGACTTTCATAGTTTCTCTATGTGGCCGTGGGGAAGAATGGCAATATGTCGGACGGTGGAATCATCGCACAGACCAAATTTTACAGACGGCTCCAGAATGGCAGCTTGGGCTTGCCACCTCCAGCAGATAATGTGGAGGGCCTCCCATTTGTGTTTGTGGCAGATGAGGCATTTGCACTGGGGGACCATAGGATACGGCCGTTCCCCATGAGGACCCTCACCCCGGAGGAGAGTGTTTTTAACTACCAGCTGGCCAGAGCCAGAAGAGTGGTGGAGAATGCCTTTGGGATAATGGCCAGCCGATTCTGGCTATTTCTAATGTCCATATATATGGCCGAGTACAAACTGAACTATATTATTCTGTGCTGCTGTATTCTACATAATTTTCTGTGAAAGAATGCAGCCAAATATGTGGCCTCAGTTGCGACTGAGACCGACTCTCCAGCAGAAACCTTGACGGCGCTTGAACCTGGTCACCCTGGCTTGCCCCCCCAAAGCACCCGCGAAGTACGGCAAAGCTATGTGGAGTACTTCGCGGGTATAGGGGCAATTGATATGCCAGAGAATGTTTAAAAGTTCTTTAAAATAATTTTTTTGCTAAAAACTGAACTCATATTTCATTTGATTTACTGCTTGTGTTTCTTATCTGTCTCCCAGGTTCTCCCAGGTTCTTTTATTTTTTGCCATTTTCATCAATAGTGCAAACATAACTTATTTGATACATGAGGTGATAATCTCTTCTTCAGCTAACTCTTATATTGTGCTGTGGGTCTGCTACACACACACAATTTTTTGTTGTTAATGTATGTAATGCATTAATGATTAAAATAATCATCCTTTTTCAACGCCATGAATTGATTGCTTGGAGTCCCTAAAATGGCCTGATTGGGGGAAATTTTAGAGCACAGTGGCGGTTATTTACTAAAGGCAAATCCACTTTGCACTCCAAGCGCACTGCAAGTGCACTTGAAAGTGCACTGAAAGTGCTCTTGTAGTGCAAAGTGGATTTGCCTTTAGTAAATAACCCCCAAACGTGCAGCCCCATAAACAGGCATGTTTTAAAACATAACCTCCACATCCCCAACTCAGGAATAGGGATGAGCTTCGAGTTCAAGTCAAACTCATGTTCGACTCGAACATCGGCTGTTCGCCAGTTCTCCAAACAGCGAACAATTTGGGGTGTTCGCGGCTAGGGATGAGCCGAACACCCCCCGGTTCGGTTCGCACCAGAACCTGCGAACGGACCGAAAATTTGCACGAACATTAGAACCCCATTGACGTCTATGGGACTGGAACGTTCGAAATCAAAAGTGCTCATTTTAAAGGCTAATTTGCATGGTATTGTCCTAAAAAGGGTTTGAGGACCCGGGTCCTGCCCCAGGGGACATGTATCAATGCAAAAAAGTTTTAAAAACGGACGTTTTTTTCAGGAGCAGGATTTTAATGATGCTTAAAGTAAAAAAAAAAGTGAAATATTCCTTTAAATATCGTACCTGGGGGGTGTCTATAGTATGCCTGTAAAGTGGCTCGTGTTTCCAGTGCTTAGAACAGTCCCTGCACAAAATGTAATTTTTAAAGGAAAAAAAGTCATTTAAAACTGCTTGCGGCTTTAATGTAATGTCGGGTCCTGGCAATATGAATGAAAATCAGAGAGACAAATGGCATGGGTACCCCCAAGTCCATTATCAGGCCCTTTGGGTCTTGAATGGATATTAAGGGGAACCCCGCACCCAAATTAAAAAAGGAAAGTTGTGGGGCCCCCAGGTCCTATATACTCTGAACAGCAGTATACAGGCGGTGCAAACAAGACAGGGACTCTAGGTTTGTTGTTAAGTAGAATCTTTTTGTAATTTTGAACTGGTACATTTTTAACATGTTTAGCTCCAGCCAAAAAATCTATTTTAAGCTTTTTGGAAAACCTAGGGAAGGGTTATCACCCCTGTGACATTTGTTTTGCTGTCTGTGCTCCTCTTCAGAAGATTTCACCTCACTTTTGGTCCCAATGACAAATGTTTTTTGAAAATTTGTTTTTTTTTGTGAAACAAGGATTGGTGATAAAGCATCAGTGGAGAGGAGAAAAGTTTTTCCCATATTAACTCTTACAGGAGAGAATTTCCCTTCCTAGGGGTAGATTTCATTTCACTTCCTGTTGTCTCCTTCCGTTTGCAAGTAGGAGTCGTTTGTAAGTTGGATGTTTGAAAGTAGGGGCCTGCCCTATATACTTAGCAGAAATTTGGGCCTTAGGTGTTGTTGTGGCCACAACACTGTAAGCCCTCACAGGGTCCTGCTGTGAAATATTAGATCAAGAATTGTAATTACATGCCATTGTTGAACAGTGGTAGAAAAAGTGGGCCTTTGGTGGTGGTGGTGCTGGTGCCACAACACTGTAAGTCCTCACAGTTACTCTTGGTGGGTGCTGGAACGAGCCCTGCTGTGAAATATTATATCAAGAATTGTAATTAGATGCACCTGTTGACCAGGGGCAGAAAAATTGGGCCTTTGGTGGTGGTGTTGGTGGTGGTGTTGCCGCAACACTGTAAGCCCTCACAGTTACTCTTGGTGGGCGCAGGAATGGGCCCTGCTGTGAAATATTAGATCAAGAATTGTATTACATGCACCTGTTAAACAGGGGCAGAAAAATTGGGCCTTTGGTGGTGGTGGTGGTGCTGGTGCCACAACACTGTAAGTCCTCACAGTTACTCTTGGTGGGCGCAGAAACGGGCCCTGCTGTGAAATATTAGATCAATAATTGTAATTACATGCACCTCTTAAACAGGGGCAGAAAAATTGGGCCTTTGGTGGTGGTAGTGGTGGTGTTGCCACAACACTGGAACCCCTCACAGATGCTCTAGTTGGAGCGCAGGAACTAGCCCTGCTGCAAAGAATTGCATCAAAAATTGTAATTACACACCCCTGTTAGACAGGGGCTGAAAAATTGGGCCTTAGGCACTGGTGCTGGTGCCACAACACTGCAACACATCACAGATACTCTAGTTGGAGCGCAGGAACTAGCCCTGCTGCAAAGAATTGCATCAAAAATTGTAATTACATGCCCCTGTTAAACAGGGGCAGAAAAATTGGGGCTTAGGCACTGGTGCCACAACACTGCAACCCCTCACAGATACTCTAGTTGGAGCGCAGGAACGAGCCCTGCTGCAAAGTATTGCATCAAAAATTGTAATTACACGCCCTGTTAAACAGGGGCTGAAAAATTGTGCCTTAGGCACTGGTGCTGGTGCCACAACACTGCAACCCCTAACAGATACTCTAGTTGGAGCGCAGGAACTAGCCCTGCTGCAGAGAATTGAATGAAAAATTGTAATTGCATGCCCTGTTAAACAGGGGCTGAAAAATTGGTCCTTAGGCACTGGTGGCGGGACTGGCGGTGCCCAGAACCAAAAATGTTCTTACAAGCTATCATCATAATCATTGAGGAGGAAGAGGATAATTACTCAGTATAACAGGATAGTCACTCAGCATCAGCATAGGCAGTCTTTGAAGGGATCTGCCACTTCAAAAAAATGTATTCGGTTACATCAGCATCAGGTGCTTGGTAGCTGGTGGTGATCCAAGACTGATTCATTTTTATGATGGTCAGTCGATTGACCGAGTTGGTGGACAGATGCACCCTGTGATCGGTTACAAATCCTCCAGCAGCACTGAATGTGCGTTCCGAAAGACCCCTGAATGCAGGACAGGCCAGTAGCTCAATTGCATACTGTGCAAGCTCTGGCCAGTGATCCATCCTCAACACCCAGTAACCCAGAGGATTTTCGGTGGGAAAGGTGTCCAAGTCAGATCTTGCCCCTAGGTATTCCTGCACCATGTAAAACAGACGCTGGCGATGGTTGCTGGAACCGATCATACCTTGGGGCTGCGGACTTAAAAATCGTCTGAACGCATCAGTCAGACGGCCACCTTCACCACCGCTCCTTCTTTGACTGACCGAAGCCTCAGCAACATGTTGTCCAGAAACAGGAGTTTGTAACCTCCCAGTCTCTGGGAAAGCATTGCACAGACCTTTCTGCAAGGCCTCCCGAAGATGTTTCATCCTCTGCTCCCTCTGCGACGGCAAGATAAGGTCCGCAACCTCACCCTTGTAACATGGATCAAGGAGGGTTGCCAGCCAGTATTGTTCCTTCTCCTTAATACCACAAATACGAGGATCCTTCCGCAGGCTTTGCAGGATCAGGGAGGCCATGCAGCGTAGGTTTGCTGAGGCATTCGGTCCGGAGTCCTCTGGGTCATTAAGGATGACATGATCTGCAGCCACCTCCTCCCAGCCACGTACAAGTCCATGGGTTTCTTGGGACTGTAAATGATCCCTTAAAGACTGCTGCTGATGCTGAGTGCCAGGCTCCACCTCCATACTGACACAATCCTCCTCCTCGTCCTCTTCCTGTGTGATCGGCGGGCACGCAGGAACACTGTCTGGATAAAGGGGGCCTTGAGAGCTAAGGAAGTCCTCCTCTTCCTGCCTCTGTTCTGCCTCAAGTGCCCTGTCCATTATTCCACGCAGCGTGTGCTCCAACAGGTGGACCAGGGGGACAGTGTCACTGATGCATGCACTGTCACTGCTCACTATCCTCGTGGCCTCCTCAAATGGTGACAGGACAGTGCATGCAACCCTGATCATGGCCCACTGGCGTGGGGAAAAAAACAAGCTCCCCTGACCCTGTCCTGGTGCCATAGTCCCACAGGTACTCATTGATGGCCCTCTGCTGCATGTGCAGCTTCTGCAGCATGGCCAACGTTGAGTTCCACCTGGTGGGCATGTCACAGATTAGGCGGTTCTTGGGCAGGTTAAACTCCTTTTGGAGGTCTACCAGCCGAGCACTGGCATTATATGACCGGCAGAAATGCACACAGACCTTCCTGGCCTGCCTCAGGACATCCTGTAAGCCCAGGTACCTGCCCAAGAACACTGCACCACCAAGTTAAGGACGTGCGTCAAACAGGGCACATGGGTCAGTTGTCCCTGTCGGAGGGCAGAGAGGAGGTTGGTGCCATTGTCGCAAACCACCATTCCTGCCTTAAGTTGGCGTGTCGTCAACCACCTCTGAACCTGCCCCTGCAGAGCTGACAGAACCTCTGCCCCAGTGTGGCTCCTGTCCCCCAAGCACACCAGCTCAAGCACCGCATGGCATCTTTTGGCTTGCATACTTGCGTAGCCCCTTGAACACCTACGGAGCACCGCTGGTTCTGTGGACAAAGCACAGGAAGAGGCCATGGAGGAAGAAGAAGAGGAGGGGGTGGAGGAGAGAGGTGTGTCAGAATCATTAGTAGTGGCATTTTGGAGGCGTGGTGGTGGAACAACCTCCAACACTACTGCACCTTGTCCTGCATCCTTCCCAGCTGCCAGCAGAGTCACCCAATGCGCGGTGAAACTTAGGTAACGTCCCTGTCCATGCCTGCTAGACCATGGGTCAGTGGTAATATGCACCTTACCGCTGACCACCCTGTCCAGCGAGGCATGGACATTGCCTTCCACATGCCGGTAGAGAGCCGGAATCGCCTTCCATGAGAAATAGTGGCCTTTGGGTACCTGCCACTGAGGAACCGCACATTCCACAAACTCACGGAAGGGGGCAGAGTCTACCAACTGAAAAGGTAGCAGTTGAAGTGCTAGCAATTTTGCCAAGCTAGAATTCAACCGCTGGGCATGTGGATGGCTGGGAGTGAACTTCTTTCGGCGGTGCAGCAGCTGGGGCAGGGAAATTTGCCTGGTACAATCTGATGTCGGTGTACCGAAAGCAGATTGCCCACAAGTACTTGGCTGTGACACACCTAATTCTACACCTTCATTCCTCTCAGTGAAGGTCTCAGAGAGGACTGAAGGTATAGTGGGGTTGGAGATCTCAGCTGATGAGGAGCAAGGAGAGGTCCTCTTTGTTCTTTGGTGTGGGTCTTTTAGATACGCTTGCCAACGAACTGCATGGCAGGTCAACATATGTCTGGTCAAGCATGTGGTTCCCAAGCGGGAGATGTTTTGGCCACGCGAGATACGCTTGTTGCGGCTGAACACGGCCAGCTGACGAGAAAAAAGGCCAAGCATGTCCCACGTGCTGATGAGGATGCACCGTCTTGACGACCAGCACTGTTGCCTCTAGACACAGAGCCTGCTTGCCCTCTTTTATTGGCTTGTAACTGTCTGCCTCTCCTTGTTGGCCTTCCAGACATAGTAATGGCCTGCAAAGTCAACTGCCTGCCTGTAGTATGAGAACACCACCAATCTTCTACAGGTAGCTTTAGATGAACACTGTGCAGAGGTCACACTACACTAACTTGTAGCTTTAGCTGAACACTGTGCAGAGGACGCACTACACCAACGTTAAAATAATGTAGCTGCCTGCGGTAGTGATAGGATCAGAAAACACCACCAACCTTCTACAGGTAGCTATGGCTGAACACTGTGCAGAGGTCGCACTAGACTAACGTGTAAATAATGTAGCTGCCTCCGGTAGTGATAGGATCAGGAAAACACCACCAACCTTCTAAAGATAGCTTTAGCTGAGCACTGTGCAGAGGACGCACTACACTAACGTTAAAATAATGTAGCTGCCTGCGGTAGTGATAGGATCAGGAAAACACCACCAACCTTCTACAGGTAGCTTTAGCTGAACACAGTGCAGAGGTCGCACTAGACTAACGTGTAAATAATGTAGCTGCCTGTGGTAGTGATAGGATCAGGAAAACACCACCAACCTTCTAAAGATAGCTTTAGCTGAACACTGTGCAGAGGACGCACTACACTAATGTTAAAATAATTTAGCTGCCTGTGGTAGTGATAGGATCAGGAAAACACCACCAACCTTCTACAGGTAGCTTTAGCTGAACACTGTGCAGAGGTCGCACTACACTAACTTGTAGCTTTAGCTGAACACTGTTCAGAGGACGCATTACACTAACTTGTAGCTTTAGCTGAACACTGTGCAGCGGTTGCACTACACTAACTTGTAGCTTTAGCTGAACACTATGAGGAGGATGCTCTACACTAACTTGTAGCTTTAGCTTAACACTATGAGGAGGACGCACTACACTAACTTGTAGCTTTAGCTGAACACTGTGCAGAGGTCGCACTACACTAACTTGTAGCTTTAGCTGAACACTGTGAGGAGGATGCACTACACTAACTTGTAGCTTTAGCTGAACACTGTGAGGAGGATGCACTACACTTACTTGTAGCTTTAGCTGAACACTGTGAGGAGGACTCACTACATTAACTTGTAGCTTTAGCTGAACACTGTGCACTACACTAACTTGTAGCTTTAGATGAACACTGTTCAGAGGACGCACTACACTAACCTGTAGCTTTAGCTGAACACTGTTCAGAGGACGCACTACACTAACCTGTAGCTTTAGCTGAACACTGTTCAGAGGACGCACTACACTAACTTGTAGCTTTAGCTGAACACTGTGCAGAGGTCACACTACACTAACTTGTAGCTTTAGCTGAACACTTTGAGGAGGACGCACTACACTAACTTGTAGCTTTAGCTGAACACTGTAATGCCCCGTACACACGGTCGGATTTTCCTATGGACAATGTCCGATCAGAGCGTGTTGTCGGAAATTCCGACCGTGTGTGGGCGCCATCGGACATTTTCCATCGGATTTTCCAACACACAAAGTTGGACAGCAGGAGATAAAATTTTACGACAACAAAATCCGTTGTCGGAAATTCCGATCGTGTGTGGCCTGTTCCGATGCACAAAGTGCCACGCATGCTCAGAAGAAATTCCGACACGGGACAGCTCGTTCTGGTAAACTTAGCGTTCGCAATGGATACAACACTTTTGTCACGCTGCAATGTTAAAAATGGTTTAATACAGCGCACTCTCTTCTTCTTTATAATGTGACAAGAATTAAGTAGTTTTGCTGCTCATATTCACACACACACTTCTCACAAACTTTTCTTTGTGTTTTTTTATTGGGACTCCCTCAATATATTGTTATTAGTTGTCACATCTGACAGTTTTTTTTTTTTTATTTGGATTTTCAGCCTTTTTTTTCTTTAATGTTTGGATTTTTTCCAAGGCTGATCTTTGTTCAATGTTATTTTTATTTTTACTCCAGAATATTTTTGTGTGTGTTTTGTGTGTCAAGTTACCCCAACACCATTGATATCTTTTATCTCCAGGAGATTGTTTGTTGTTGGTGTCCCTTGTTCATTTCACATTGTATATTTGAAATGTACCTGAATCCTCACAAACAAACCATAATTTTTGAAGTAAAACACATAGGAGAGTATAATTCAAAACAAAAATCCTTTATTAAGGGATCAGAACCAAACAAAGAGGAAGGCAACACTGGATCAACATGAGAAATTAGTGAAGCCTGGGACCCCCACGGCAGACATCAATTCTTCAACATCAAAATTGGTGGCCTGAGGAGTCCATATATAAGGGAGGGCAGTGTGGTCCGGGATTCGCAGAGATCTGGAAAGCAGCAGATGACATCAGTGTCCCCAGGCTGTGGTACCACAAGAGGCTGCATCTTTTGGCTGACCAGACTGAACCCAGGCCAATCACTGTCTGGTCTTCCTTACACGCTTCCTTCCCGGCTGTGGCTGTGCAGTTGGAGATGTGGCAGGAGGAGGAGTAGGACCTGGAGGAGGAGGAGGACTGGGAGGACCTGGAGGAGAGGGAGGAGGAGGAGGAGGACCTGCAGGAGGAGGAGGAGGACCATCGCGAAGGTGTGTCTCAGGTGTAATTTGGCCCCTCATACCTTTCTCAAGAGCCTCCAATATGAGGGCCTCACACATGACTTTTTGGCCCTCCTCCATCCTCTGCATTTTATATGCTATGAAGGCAGCAATGTTCTCCTGCATGGTGTGTGGTGCTCCCAGGACCTCTGTAGCCCTCCAAAAGAATCCTATAGCCGCCTCCTCTAGGGTACTCCTCCTACTGCCACTTTCTGTTTTGAGGGGGGGTGGAGGGACCTTCATATCAGCCAGCTGGCTCGGCCCGGCCACCTCCTGGCTGAGACTTCCCTGTGTATGAAAAAGGGACATGGTTTTAGTTTTTGCATCATCAATCACAATCCTAAATTAGTACTCCCAACTAACATCTAGTTAACATCATTGATTGGACAAGCAGAAATATTTAGAAGAATGCTATACCTGGCTCAATCTGGGCTCCTCCACATGTGGCCTGGAACGCCCAGGTTGGGCGTCAGAAGCCTCAGCCGGGGGGGAAGGAAGCGTGGAAGGAAGACTTGAGAGGGATGGCCTGGGTTCAGTCTGGCCTGCCAGAAAATGCAGCCTGTCGTAGTACAATATCCTGGGGACATAGATGTCATCTGCTGCTCCGGATCTCTGTGAATCCAGGACTTTCTTGCGCTCCCTCAGATATGTACTCCTCAGGCCACCAATGAAGATCTTTAAATATGTGATGTCTGCCGTGGGGATCACCTGCTTCACAATTACCAACAATTGCACCAGTGCTGCCTTCCTCTTTGCTTGGTTCTTGAAATGGGGGTGGGTAATCTCCCACAGACAGGGCAGCTCCCTTAGCATCTCGAGGAATAATGACGTGAAGTCAGTATCTTTTAATAAGATATCCATGTTCACTGCAAGACACAACACAAGACAAAGCCTAATGTCAGACAAAACTCTCCTAATCTTGTTACAATATAGGCCTCAATCTAGAAGCAGTATAGGCACAAGTTTGTCTCTTACCTTCGTTCTTAAGATCGGCGCGTCCAATGCTCCTTCCTCCGCTCACAGATCGTACGTAATACGCACGCGTGTTACGCTTTATACACACTGCGCATGCGTGTAACTCTGCCCGCCCCTGACGTTCTTTCTAGTCTATTCCCCGCCCCTTTTCATTCGGCGCAGTGGGGGAAGAGCATGATGGCGGAGTTACAGCAGGTGCGTGCTAATTCTAGCAACGAGGAGGAGGAGGAGGAAAGCCCGGATCCAGGCACGTCCCGATCCAGAAGGAGACGTTTTAAGGCCACAAATATGTCCTTTGGGGAGATGTTGGAGATGGTCGACATCATGAGGAAGTCCGACTATGACGGAAAATATGGGCCTTACCCCAACCCCAACATCCGAAAGGCCAAGATCATGGCAAAAGTGGTCAGGAGTCTTGAGAGGAATTTCGGGGTCCGAAGATCTAAAGATCAGCTCAGGAAGCGGTGGTCGGACCTGAAGTTGAGAGAGTCAGAGCTGTACCGAAAGATCCGGAGAGTGCTGCAAAAAAGTAAGTAGTTGTGCTGTGTTCCTGATCTTTCTGTCTTTATTCCGTTCGTTCTGCTCCATATGCTTTTATTAATTGTAACGTTTAAAAGGGCAACTTTAATGTTCATGGGCCCATTATTCGTTCGTATCAAACATTTTTCTTTCGGCCTCTAGAACACCATTGTTTAGGCCATATGCATTTTCACACATTTTTGGGGCCTACTTGGATGCCAAATATTTGTTTGTGTAGATGGGTTTGTTACTAGAATGACATGCCAACTAGATTGTGTGTAAGGAGAGGACACTGAGCAGCTGTTTTCACATCTGGACGCTGGAGCAAAAGTGTGGGACACAAGAACACCATTTTTATTAGGGGGGGGGGCACACAGGTGCTCCAGTGTATACTATAGGCGGGGCTACATCTGTGAAGTTTGTACCAAACAGGTAAAGTATTGCAGCTTGACAAAGGGCAAGAAAAAATATACATCTTGGAACTCGGCTAAAATAGACAATTGTACCCCACTTCCAAGCAATGTTTCCTAGTTCTAGTTCTTCCATCAAATATCTGTGTGCTAAGTATACCATTTTTCTTTTACATAGGGGAGAAAAGACTCGGAGGACACCCCTCATCCGAGGAGACCAGAGACCCACCACCTCTGGAAGAAGGGGAAATAACACCAACCCAAGAAGAAGAGCAGGAGGAAGAAGAAGATGTGGTGGAGATTGGCACCACAACAGGTGAGTGTCTGCGACCACAGGCTCAGGTAAGAGATGGATGGTGGCAGATTTTTGAGACCTTTTTTTTTGTTTTTTATCTCTTTTTAGGTGATCGTGATGTGAGGGAGAGAGAACGTTTCACATCTGAAAGTGCCCAGATCCTGATCGGGGAGATCATGGGGTGTAATCTCGAATTGCACAACATACAGCAACGAATCAGTGATGTTATTAAAAAAAATAATAACATCATTGATGTTTTGGGGCAAATTTAAACCCCACAAAATCACCTGTTTTATTGTGGTCCAATCTTCCAAAAATTTTTACAATGTTTAGAAAAGCCAAATTTGGAGGATGCACACAGTGTGCCAACATGTGCTATCTGCCATCACGGGAAATCAATGGACGCGTTTTGGGGGTGCAACCCCTTCCTCAATTATAAAGTCGCGTTGAGGAAGGGCTTGCTCCCCCAAAACACGTCCCTTGATCCCCCCTGATGGCAGATAGCACATGTTGACATTCGTAAATTGGTGTGCATCTTCCAAATTTGGATTTTCCAGGGGTGATTTCCCCCCATCTGAACGCTATATCAAACCCAGTTCCTAAATACTGATGTCTGATATAGACTTCAGGTTTTACCATATGTGAACTTTGTAAGTTCAAGTTTTTTGGCTTTCTTGTTGGTTTTACACAGGCCTGTTTTATCTGAAATGGATATTTCGATTTTTGATAATGCTACTGCAAAAATTGTTATACAACAAACATGTTGGTTTGTTTTAAAAACCTTTGGTAAATGCACATGTGATTGTGCAGCTATAAAAAAGTGGCTTACTCAAGAATGTGTGGATTATTGTCTCAACACTACAACACTTTTGGGGTGAAGTAATTGCTGTTTTATGCAAAAATGGGGGTTATTTCCTAAGGGCAAATACACTTTGCACTACAAGTGCAGGTTCAGTGCAGTTGCAAGTGCACTTGTAGTGAAATGTGTTTTTGCATTTAGGAAGGACCAGCCAACACTGTTTTTTATAAGGTTGCCCAATCACGACATTTTCTGCACTCAACACATTTCTGTCAGGGTCAGCTAAAACAAACACAAGCAGTAAATGTCCACAAAGAATTTCTTTTGGTTGGTTTTTATTTTAAAAAGTTTTCACAGATTGTCTGGCATATTGATAGCCCCCCTACCCGCAAAGAACTCCAGGTAGCGTAACCGGACATCACGGGCACTCAGGGAGGGCAAGCCAGGACGGCCACTTTCAAGCGCCGTCAGTGTTGATGGATTTGGATTTCCGGCCTCAGGCCCAACTGAGCCAGCATAGTTTGCTGAATGTTTTCTTAAAAAATTATGGAGAACACAGCAGGCAAGTATTATATGGTTCAGTTTATACTCCGCCATATGGATGGGTGTCAGAAATAATCGGAACCGGCTGGCCAGGATTCCAAATGTGTTCTCCACCACTCTTCGGGCTCTGGCCAGCCAGTAATTAAAAACCCTCTGTTCCGGGGTGAGGGTCCTCATCGGGAATGGCCGCATCAGGTGGTCCCCCAGCGCAAATGCTTCATCAGCAACTAACACAAATGGGAGACCTTCAACATTGTCCTCTGGAGGTGACAAGTCCAAGCTGCCATTCTGGAGACACCTGTAGAACTCCGTCTAGGCAATCACTCCACCATCGGACATCCGGCCATTCTTCCCCACGTCCACATACAGGAACTCGTAATTAGACGACACCACCGCCAACATCACTATACTATTAAACCCCTTGTAATTATAATAGTACGACCCCGAGTTGGGTGGTGGGACGATGTGGACGTGTTTCCCATCAATTGCCCCTCCGCAGTTAGGAAAGTCCCACCGCTGAGCAAAGTGGGAGGCCACAGTCTGCCATTCCTGTGGCGTTGAAGGAAACTGTTGAGGAAAAAACAATAAACATTACTATTTTTCACAGAAACATGGCAAGCAGATTACACACAAACATTCTGGGTCAACCTCCAGATAGCATTTACTACGGGGAATTTATCAAGGCCAAAGTATAAGGTACACCTATCATATTCCCCCTCCCCCCCTCATGGGCCATTTCTACTATTATAGGGGGGGAACTCTTGGACAGGTAACCCTCTTCACTTCATTTAGAGATGAATGCCTAAATAATGGGTATTACTTGGAACAGCCCCTCCTTAGTTACACTATTGGCAGACCACTGGACAGGTAAGAAGTGTCATAATACAAAGATATAAATACACACTGTACACATTTGAGGACATTTGGACATTCTGCTATTACCTATCAAGATAATAATAGGATACAAGAACTTTAAACAGTACCATTGGAAAGTATACAGGCAGGCCCTTGCACTACATGCTTTGGGGAATTCATCCATAAATCTGACCAGTAAAGAGGTGGGTATAGTGTGTATGGGTTTGGCAAAGTCAGCAAATAGATGATTGAGGATAGAGAATTGGGATCAGCTGACTTAGCAGTTGGGGGAGGGAGGGTTACAAAAAATTTGGGGACACCACAAAAAAAGCCTCTGGCACTCTGCCTGAATTTAAATAAAAAATAACATTTCCTAACATTTTAGGGGGTGTTTGGGGTAAAGCACTACTATGGAGCTGATAAAATACATTGTTAAGTGACTACATGAGGTGAATATAGGGGCAGCAGACACCATGCTGGGGAGGTTATTGAAGGGCAAATATGTATGAAGGACCGAAAATAATAATTACATAAAAATCCAGCATGCATGAGGACAAAGGGGACATTCACAGCATATTACAATCATAGTAATTAGGGAATGAGGAAAGAAATACAATATATTACCAAACATTCAATACAATAAAATGTGATATTAAAGGATAATAATCTTACCTTCATATACTCCTTCTGCAGGACCTGGATGATGGCAGAACAGGTCTCCGGGATAATGATCCCCAGAGCCTGGGGGGAGATGCCTGTCAAGAACTTCAAGTCCTGCAGGCCTCTCCCTGTGGCCAAATACCGCAAGGTAGCGACCAACCTCTGCTCCGGAGTGATGGCTTGCCTCATGCAGGTATCCTGCCTGCTAATATAGGGGGTCAGCGAAGCCAACAAACGGTGAAACACGGGGTTCGTCATCCTGAGAAAGTTCCTGAAATCATCAGGATTATTCTCACGGATCTCACGAAGCAAAGGCATATGACAGAACTGGTCACGCTGAAGCAAGATAATTTACAATATTTTGTTGCGCTAGGGGACGACAGCTATGGATAGGGGTGAGCAATATACAAAGGGATAGTAAGTTATATAAAAAAATATAGAATCAAAAGATATCAATTTAAATAACAGTCATGTGTGAGTTACAATACATTTATATGATAAAAATAATGATAATAGAAAATAAAAAATGAAAAATAAAATATGAAAAATGGTAAAAAAAAGTCCAGGGATGATGCTGGGTTGATGAACAAAAGTCCAGGCATAAAAACTGGGATGAAATGAGTGGAGAGGGGGGTGGGGGGAGGGGGGAATGCAGAGTATAGGTCTATGACCTCAGGGGGAGAGATGCAGATACAAACACAGTAGGCAGCTTGCTTGAAGGGCAGAATTCACCTTTGGAGGGAGATAAAAAGGAAGAAAAGCAGCGCCGACCTAAGTGTAGTACTGTAGCATAAACATTTATTACAGGTTAAAATGCACTCACTCAGAGTAAGGTAGATACAGGCACATCAAGTAAAAAATCCGTCCGGGAAGCTGTGTGGTGGGCAGCAGGGCTCCACAGGGGGCGATCCTGAATGCTGGAGTGTGTTACACTTGTCTCCTTGTCCCGTCTGATGGCACAGGTGGTAACCAGTGTCACAGGCTGGGTTGAGACAGGCACAGCGTGGATCGTCTGTTAAGTTGTATTTCCCGGGTATCAGTGACGCTGGGGGCGTGCACGCGTTCGGAGCATGCGTGCTCCTTCATCAGGCATCTGATGCCTGTCTCAACCCAGCCTGTGACACTGGTTACCACCTGCGCCGTCAGACGGGACAAGGAGACAAGTGTAACACACTCCAGCATTCAGGATCGCCCCCTGTGGAGCCCTGCTGCCCACCACACAGCTTCCTGGACGGATTTTTTACTTGATGTGCCTGTATCTACCTTACTCTGAGTGAGTGCATTTTAACCTGTAATAAATGTTTATGCTACAGTACTACACTTAGGTCGGCGCTGCTTTTCTTCCTTTTTATCACGCTGAAGCAACCAATTCTTGGTCCATGAACTCCTCCCCACCCTGTTCATGGACTGGACTTGTGTCAAGGTCAGGACCCCAACACCAAGCCCCCGCACAGCACGAACTCTACGAGGAGTACGCATACGAAACATGGCTAGAAAACGGTCGGCTGCTCAGAACTAAGTAACAGAATGCACTGAAGAACAGCAAGGCCTGTGAAGAGCGACCTGAAAACCAGTAACGCACGAACAAGAATAAAATGACTACTTAAAGTCACGCGGAACTTGCTTGCACGCACTGAAGAGCAGATACAAACCCACAAGCACAACGGCAGAAAATGGTCTGAAAGCCACGAGTCTGAAAAAGCGCGAATCATCTCTCACCAAACTTTTACTAACACGAGATTAGCAAAAGGAGCCCAAAGGGTGCCGCGCTTGGTTCTGAACCGGCCTTTTCTAGTCTCGTCGTACGTGGTGTACGTGACTGCGTGGTTGTCTATCGGAAATTCCGACAACTTTGTGCGACCGTGTGTAGGCAAAACAAGTTTGAGCCAACATCTGTCGGAAAAAATCCTAGGATTTTGTTGTCGGAATGTCCGAACAAAGTCCGACCGTGTGTACGGGGCATAAGGAGGACACACCACACTAACTTGTAGCTTTAGCTGAACACTGTGCACTACACTAACTTGTAGCTTTAGCTGAACACTGTTCAGAGGACGAATTACACTAAATTGTAGCTTTAGCTGAACACTGTTCAGAGGACACACTACACTAACTTGTAGCTTTAGCTGAACACTGTGAGGAGGACACACTACACTAACTTGTAGCTTTAGCTGAACACTGTGCACTACACTAACTTGTAGCTTTAGCTGAACACTGTTCAGAGGACGCACTACACTAAATTGTAGCTTTAGCTGAACACTGTTCAGAGGACGCACTACACTAACTTGTAGCTTTAGCTGAACACTGTGAGGAGGACGCACTACACTAACTTGTAGCTTTAGCTGAACACTGTGCACTACACTTACTTGTAGGTTTAGCTGAACACTGTGCAGAGGTCGCACTACACCAACTTGTAGCTTTAGCTGAACACTGTTCAGAGGACGAACTAAACTAACTTGTAGCTTTAGCTGAACACTGTGAGGAGGACGCACTACACTAACTTGTAGCTTTAGCTGAACACTGTGAGGAGGACGCACTACACTAACTTGTAGCTTTAGCTGAACACCGTTCAGAGGACGCACTACACTAACTTGTAGCTTTAGCTGAACACTGTGCAGAGGTCGCACTACACCAACTTGTAGCTTTAGCTGAACACTGTTCAGAGGATGCACTACACTTACTTGTAGCCTTAGCTGAACACTGTGAGGAGGACGCACTACACTAACTTGTAGCTTTAGCTGAACACGGTGCACTACACTAACTTGTAGCTTTAGCTGAACACTGTGAGGAGGACACACTACACTAACTTGTAGCTTTAGCTGAACACTGTGCAGAGGTCACACTACACTAACTTGTGGCTTTAGCTGAACACTGTTCAGAGGACACACTACACTAACTTGTAGCTTTAGCTGAACACTGTGAGGAGGACGCACTACACTAACTTGTAGCTTTAGCTGAACACTGTGCACTACACTAACTTGTAGGTTTAGCTGAACACTGTGCAGAGGTCGCACTACACCAACTTGTAGCTTTAGCTGAACACTGTGAGGAGGACGCACTACACTAACTTGTAGCTTTAGCTGAACACTGTGCACTACACTAACTTGTAGGTTTAGCTGAACACTGTGCAGAGGTCGCATTACACCAACTTGTAGCTTTAGCTGAACACTGTTCAGAGGACGCACTACACTAACTTGTAGCTTTAGCTGAACACTGTTCAGAGGACGCACTACACTAACTTGTAGCTTTAGTTGAACACTGTGAGGAGGACGCACTACACTAACTTGTATCTTTAGCTGACCACTGTTCAAAGGATGCACTACACTAACTTGTAGCTTTAGCTGAACACTGTGCAGAGGTCACACTACACTAACTTGTAGCTTTAGCTGAACACTGTGAGGAGGACGCACTACACTAACTTGTAGCTTTAGCTGAACACTGTGCACTACACTAACCTGTAGCTTTAGCTGAACACTGTGAGGAGGACGCACTACACTAACTTGTAGCTTTAGCTGAACACTGTGAGGAGGACGCACTACACTAACTTGTAGCTTTAGCTGAACACTATGATGAGGACGCACTACACTAACTTGTAACTTTAGCTGAACACTGTGAGGAGGACGCACTACACTAACTTGTAGCTTTAGCTGAAAACTGTGCAGAGGTCGCACTACACTAACTTGTAGCTTTAGCCGAACACTGTGAGGAGGACGCACTACACTTACTTGTAGCCTTAGCTGAACACTGTGAGGAGGACGCACTACACTAACTTGTAGCTTTAGCTGAACACGGTGCACTACACTAACTTGTAGCTTTAGCTGAACACTGTGAGGAGGACACACTACACTAACTTGTAGCTTTAGCTGAACACTGTGCAGAGGTCACACTACACTAACTTGTAGCTTCAGCTGAACACTGTTCAGAGGACACACTACACTAACTTGTAGCTTTAGCTAAACACAGTGAGGAGGACGCACTACACTAACTTGTAGCTTTAGCTGAACACTGTGCACTACACTAACTTGTAGGTTTAGCTGAACACTGTGCAGAGGTCGCACTACACCAACTTGTAGCTTTAGCTGAACACTGTGAGGAGGACGCACTACACTAACTTGTAGCTTTAGCTGAACTCTGTGCACTACACTAACTTGTAGGTTTAGCTGAACACTGTGCAGAGGTCGCACTACACCAACTTGTAGCTTTAGCTGAACACTGTTCAGAGGATGCACTACGCTTACTTGTAGCCTTAGCTGAACACTGTGAGGAGGACGCACTACACTAACTTGTAGCTTTAGCTGAACACGGTGCACTACACTAACTTGTAGCTTTAGCTGAACACTGTGAGGAGGACACACTACACTAACTTGTAGCTTTAGCTGAACACTGTGCAGAGGTCACACTACACTAACTTGTGGCTTTAGCTGAACATTGTGAGGAGGACACACTACACTAACTTGTAGCTTTAGCTGAACACTGTGAGGAGGACGCACTACACTAACTTGTAGCTTTAGCTGAACACTGTGCACTACACTAACTTGTAGGTTTAGCTGAACACTGTGCAGAGGTCGCACTACACCAACTTGTAGCTTTAGCTGAACACTGTGAGGAGGACGCACTACACTAACCTGTAGCTTTAGCTGAACACTGTGCACTACACTAACTTGTAGGTTTAGCTGAACACTGTGCAGAGGTCGCATTACACCAACTTGTAGCTTTAGCTGAACACTGTTCAGAGGACGCACTACACTAACTTGTAGCTTTAGCTGAACACTGTGAGGAGGACACACTACACTAACTTGTAGCTTTAGTTGAACACTGTGAGGAGGACGCACTACACTAACTTGTATCTTTAGCTGAACACTGTTCAAAGGATGCACTACACTAACTTGTAGCTTTAGCTGAACACTGTGCAGAGGTCACACTACACTAACTTGTAGCTTTAGCTGAACACTGTGAGGAGGACGCACTACACTAACTTGTAGCTTTAGCTGAACACTGTGCACTACACTAACTTGTAGCTTTAGCTGAACACTGTGAGAAGGACACACTACACTAACTTGTAGCTTTAGCTGAACACTGTTCAGAGGACGCACTACACTAACTTGTAGCCTTAGCTGAACACTATGAGGAGGACGCACTACACTAACTTGAAACTTTAGCTGAACACTGTGAGGAGGACGCACTACACTAACTTGTAGCTTTAGCTGAAAACTGTGCAGAGGTCGCACTACACTAACTTGTAGCTTTAGCCGAACACTGTGAGGAGGACGCACTACACTAACTTGTAGCTTTAGCTGAACACTGTGAGGAGGACGCACTACACTAACTTGTAGCTTTAGCTGAACACTGTGCACTACACTAACTTGTAGCTTTAGCTGAACACTGTTCAGAGGACGCACTACACTAACTTGTAGCTTTAGCTGAACACTGTGCAGAGGTCACACTACACTAACTTGTAGCTTTAGCTGAACACTGTGAGGAGGGCACACTACACTAACTTGTAGCTTTAGCTGAGCACTGTGCACTACACTAACTTGTAGGTTTAGCTGAACACTGTGCAGAGGTTGCACTACACTAACTTGTAGCTTTAGCTGAACACTGCTCAGAGGACGCACTACACTAACTTGTAGCTTTAGCTGAACTCTGTGCACTACACTAACTTGTAGGTTTAGCTGAACACTGTGAGGAGGACGCACTACACTAACTTGTAGCTTTAGCTGAACACTGTGAGGAGGACACAGTACACTAACTTGTAGCTTTAGCTGAACTCTGTGCACTACACTAACTTGTATGTTTAGCTGAACACTGTGCAGAGGTCGCACTACACCAACTTGTAGCTTTAGCTGAACACTGTTCAGAGGATGCACTACACTTACTTGTAGCTTTAGCTGAACACTGTGAGGAGGACGCACTACACTAACTTGTAGCTTTAGCTGAACACGGTGCACTACACTAACTTGTAGCTTTAGCTGAACACTGTGAGGAGGACACACTACACTAACTTGTAGCTTTAGCTGAACACTGTGCAGAGGTCACACTACACTAACTTGTGGCTTTAGCTGAACACTGTTCAGAGGACGCACTACACTAACTTGTAGTTTTAGCTGAACACTGTGAGGAGGACGCACTACACTAACTTGTAGCTTTAGCTGAACACTGTGCACTACACTAACTTGTAGGTTTAGCTGAACACTGTGCAGAGGTCGCACTACACCAACTTGTAGCTTTAGCTGAACACTGTGAGGAGGACGCACTACACTAACTTGTAGCTTTAGCTGAACACTGTGCACTACACTTACTTGTAGGTTTAGCTGAACACTGTGCAGAGGTCGCACTACAACAACTTGTAGCTTTAGCTGAACACTGTTCAGAGGACGCACTACACTAACTTGTAGCTTTAGTTGAACACTGTGAGGAGGACGCACTACACTAACTTGTATCTTTAGCTGAACATTGTTCAAAGGATGCACTACACTAACTTGTAGCTTTAGCTGAACACTGTTAGGAGGGCGCACTACACTAACTTGTAGCTTTAGCTGAACACTGTGCACTACACTAACTTGTAGCTTTAGCTGAACACTGTGAGGAGGACGCACTACACTAACTTGTAGCTTTAGCTGAACACTGTTCAGAGGACGCACTACACTAACTTGTAGCTTTAGCTGAACACTATGAGGAGGACGCACTACACTAAATTGTAACTTTAGCTGAACACTGTAAGGAGGACGCACTACGCTAACTTGTAGCTTTAGCTGAAAACTGTGCAGAGGTCGCACTACACTAACTTGTAGCTTTAGCCGAACACTGTGAGGAGGACGCACTACACTAACTTGTAGCTTTAGCTGAACATTGTGAGGAGGACGCACTACACTTACTTGTAGCTTTAGCTGAACACTGTGAGGAGGACGCACTACACTAACTTGTAGCTTTAGCTGAACACTGTGCACTACACTAACTTGTAGCTTTAGCTGAACACTGTTCAGAGGACGCACTACACTAACTTGTAGCTTTAGCTGAACACTGTGCAGAGGTCACACTACACTAATTTGTAGCTTTAGCTGAACACTGTGAGGAGGGCGCAGTACACTAACTTGTAGCTTTAGCTGAACACTGTGCACTACACTAACTTGTAGGTTTAGCTGAACACTGTGCAGAGGTCGCACTACACTAACTTGTAGCTTTAGCTGAACACTGTTCAGAGGATGCACTTCACTAACTTGTAGCTTTAGCTGAACACTGTGAGGAGGACGCACTACAATAACTTGTAGCTTTAGCTGAACACTGTTCAGAGGATGCACTACACTAACTTGTAGCTTTAGCTGAACACTGTGAGGAGGACGCACTACACTAACTTGTAGCTTTAGCTGAACACTGTGCACTACACTAACTTGTAGCTTTAGCTGAACACTGTGCAAAGGTCGCACTACACTAACTTGTAGCTTTAGCTGAACACTTTGAGGAGGACGCACTACACTAACTTGTAGCTTTAGCTGAACACTGTTCAGAGGACGCACTACACTAACTTGTAGCTTTAGCTGAAAACTGTGCAGAGGTCACACTACACTAACTTGTAGCTTTAGCCGAACACTGTGAGGAGGACGCACTACACTAACTTGTAGCTTTAGCTGAACACTGTGAGGAGGACGCACTACACTAACTTGTAGCTTTAGCTGAACACTGTGCACTAGACTAACTTGTAGCTTTGGATGGACACTATTCAGAGGACGCACTACACTAACTTGTAGCTTTAGCTGAACACTGTTCAGAGGACACACTACACTAACTTGTAGCTTTAGCTGAACACTGTGCAGAGGTCACACTACACTAACTTGTAGCTTTAGCTGAACACTGTGAGGAGGACGCACTACACTTACTTGTAGCTTTAGCTGAACACTGTGAGGAGGACACACTACACTAACTTGTAGCTTTAGCTGAACACTGTGCACTACACTAACTTGTAGCTTTAGCTGAACACTGTTCAAAGGACGCACTACACTAACTTGTATCTTTAGCTTAACACTATGAGGAGGACGCGCTACACTAACTTGTAGCTTTAGCTGAACACTGTGCAGAGGTCGCACTACACTAACTTGTAGCTTTAGCCGAACACTGTGAGGAGGACGCACTACACTAACTTGTAGCTTTAGCTGAACACTGTGAGGAGGACGCACTACACTAACTTGTAGCTTTAGCTGAACACTGTGAGGAGGACGCACTACACTTACTTGTAGCTTTAGCTGAACACTGTGAGGAGGACTCACTACACTAACTTGTAGCTTTAGCTGAACACTGTGCACTACACTAACTTGTAGCTTTAGATGAATACTGTTCAGAGGATGCACTACACTAACTTGTAGCTTTAGCTGAACACTGTTCAGAGGACACACTACACTAACTTGTAGCTTTAGCTGAACACTGTGCAGAGGTCACACTACACTAACTTGTAGTTTTAGATGAACACTGTGAGGAGGACGCACTACACTAACTTGTAGCTTTAGCTGAACACTGTAAGGAGGACACACCACACTAACTTGTAGCTTTAGCTGAACACTGTGCACTACGCTAACTTGTAGCTTTAGCTGAACACTGTGAGGAGGACAAACTACACTAACTTGTAGCTTTAGCTGAACACTGTTCAGAGGACGCACTACACTAACTTGTAGCTTTAGCTGAACACTGTGCAGAGGTCGCACTACACTAACTTGTAGCTTTAGCTGAACACTGTGCACTACACTAACTTGTAGCTTTAGCTGAACACTGTGAGAAGGACACACTACACTAACTTGTAGCTTTAGCTGAACACTGTTCAGAGGACGCACTACACTAACTTGTAGCCTTAGCTGAACACTATGAGGAGGACGCACTACACTAACTTGTAACTTTAGCTGAACACTGTGAGGAGGACGCACTACACTAACTTGTAGCTTTAGCTGAAAACTGTGCAGAGGTCGCACTACACTAACTTGTAGCTTTAGCCGAACACTGTGAGGAGGACGCACTACACTAACTTGTAGCTTTAGCTGAACACTGTGAGGAGGACGCACTACACTAACTTGTAGCTTTAGCTGAACACTGTGCACTACACTAACTTGTAGCTTTAGCTGAACACTGTTCAGAGGACGCACTACACTAACTTGTAGCTTTAGCTGAACACTGTGCAGAGGTCACACTACACTAACTTGTAGCTTTAGCTGAACACTGTGAGGAGGGCACACTACACTAACTTGTAGCTTTAGCTGAGCACTGTGCACTACACTAACTTGTAGGTTTAGCTGAACACTGTGCAGAGGTTGCACTACACTAACTTGTAGCTTTAGCTGAACACTGTTCAGAGGACGCACTACACTAACTTGTAGCTTTAGCTGAACACTGTGCAGAGGTCACACTACACTAATTTGTAGCTTTAGCTGAACACTGTGAGGAGGGCGCAGTACACTAACTTGTAGCTTTAGCTGAACACTGTGCACTACACTAACTTGTAGGTTTAGCTGAACACTGTGCAGAGGTCGCACTACACTAACTTGTAGCTTTAGCTGAACACTGTTCAGAGGATGCACTTCACTAACTTGTAGCTTTAGCTGAACACTGTGAGGAGGACGCACTACAATAACTTGTAGCTTTAGCTGAACACTGTTCAGAGGATGCACTACACTAACTTGTAGCTTTAGCTGAACACTGTGAGGAGGACGCACTACACTAACTTGTAGCTTTAGCTGAACACTGTGCACTACACTAACTTGTAGCTTTAGCTGAACACTGTGCAAAGGTCGCACTACACTAACTTGTAGCTTTAGCTGAACACTTTGAGGAGGACGCACTACACTAACTTGTAGCTTTAGCTGAACACTGTTCAGAGGACGCACTACACTAACTTGTAGCTTTAGCTGAAAACTGTGCAGAGGTCACACTACACTAACTTGTAGCTTTAGCCGAACACTGTGAGGAGGACGCACTACACTAACTTGTAGCTTTAGCTGAACACTGTGAGGAGGACGCACTACACTAACTTGTAGCTTTAGCTGAACACTGTGCACTAGACTAACTTGTAGCTTTGGATGGACACTATTCAGAGGACGCACTACACTAACTTGTAGCTTTAGCTGAACACTGTTCAGAGGACACACTACACTAACTTGTAGCTTTAGCTGAACACTGTGCAGAGGTCACACTACACTAACTTGTAGCTTTAGCTGAACACTGTGAGGAGGACGCACTACACTTACTTGTAGCTTTAGCTGAACACTGTGAGGAGGACACACTACACTAACTTGTAGCTTTAGCTGAACACTGTGCACTACACTAACTTGTAGCTTTAGCTGAACACTGTTCAAAGGACGCACTACACTAACTTGTATCTTTAGCTTAACACTATGAGGAGGACGCGCTACACTAACTTGTAGCTTTAGCTGAACACTGTGCAGAGGTCGCACTACACTAACTTGTAGCTTTAGCCGAACACTGTGAGGAGGACGCACTACACTAACTTGTAGCTTTAGCTGAACACTGTGAGGAGGACGCACTACACTAACTTGTAGCTTTAGCTGAACACTGTGAGGAGGACGCACTACACTTACTTGTAGCTTTAGCTGAACACTGTGAGGAGGACTCACTACACTAACTTGTAGCTTTAGCTGAACACTGTGCACTACACTAACTTGTAGCTTTAGATGAATACTGTTCAGAGGATGCACTACACTAACTTGTAGCTTTAGCTGAACACTGTTCAGAGGACACACTACACTAACTTGTAGCTTTAGCTGAACACTGTGCAGAGGTCACACTACACTAACTTGTAGTTTTAGATGAACACTGTGAGGAGGACGCACTACACTAACTTGTAGCTTTAGCTGAACACTGTAAGGAGGACACACCACACTAACTTGTAGCTTTAGCTGAACACTGTGCACTACGCTAACTTGTAGCTTTAGCTGAACACTGTGAGGAGGACAAACTACACTAACTTGTAGCTTTAGCTGAACACTGTTCAGAGGACGCACTACACTAACTTGTAGCTTTAGCTGAACACTGTGCAGAGGTCGCACTACACTAACTTGTAGCTTTAGCTGAACACTGTAAGGAGGACGCACTACACTAACTTGTAGCTTTAGCTGAACATTGTGCACTACACTAACTTGTAGCTTTAGTTGAACACTGTTCAGAGGACACACTACACTAACTTGTAGCTTTAGCTGAACACTGTGAGGTGGACGCACTACACTAACTTGTAGCTTTAGCTGAACACTATGAGGACGCACTACACTAACTTGTAGCTTTAGCTGAACACTGTGAGGAGGACACACTACACTAACTTGTAGCTTTAGCTGAACAATGTGCACTACTATAACTTGTAGCTTTAGCTGAACACTGTTCAGAGGACGCACTACACTAACTTGTAGCTTTAGCTGAACACTGTGAAGAGGACACACTACACTAACTTGTAGCTTTAGCTGAACACTGTGAGGAGGACACACTACACTAACTTGTAGCTTTAGCTGAACACTGTGCACTACACTAACTTGTAGCTTTAGCTGAACACTGTTCAGAGGATGCACTACACTAACTTGTAGCTTTAGCTGAACACTGTGCAGAGGTCACACTACACTAACTTATAGCTTTAGCTGAACACTGTGAGGAGGACGCACTACACTAACTTGTAGCTTTGGCTGAACACTGTGCACTACACTAACTTGTAGGTTTAGCTGAACACTGTGCAGAGGTCGCACTACACCAACTTGTAGCTTTAGCTGAACACTGTGAGGAGGACGCACTACACTAACTTGTAGCTTTAGCTGAACACTGTTCAGAGGACACAGTACACTAACTTGTAGCTTTAGCTGAACACTATGAGGAGGACGCACTACACTAACTTGTAGCTTTAGCTGAACACTGTGAGGAGGACGCACTACACTAACTTGTAGCTTTAGCTGAAAACTGTGCAGAGGTCGCATTACACTAACTTGTAGCTTTAGCCGAACACTGTGAGGAGGACGCACTACACTAACTTGCAGCTTTAGCTGAACATTGTGAGGAGGATCGCACTACACTTACTTGTAGCTTTAGCTGAACACTGTGAGGAGGACGCACTACACTAACTTGTAGCTTTAGCTGAACACTGCGCACTACACTAACTTGTAGCTTTAGCTGAACACTGTTCAGAGGATGCACTACACTAACTTGTAGCTTTAGCTGAACACTGTGCAGAGGTCACACTACACTAACTTGTAGCTTTAGCTGAACACTGTGACTAGGACGCACTACACTAACTTGTAGCTTTAGCTGAACACTGTGACTAGGACGCACTACACTAACTTGTAGCTTAAGCTGAACACTGTGAGGAGGACGCACTACACTAACTTATAGCTTTAGCTGAACACTGTGAGGAGGACGCACTACACTAACTTGTAGCTTTAGCTGAACACTGTTCAGAGGACGCACTACACTAACTTGTAGCTTTAGCTGAACACTATGAGGAGGACGCACTACACTAACTTGTAACTCTAGCTGAACACTGTGAGGAGGATGCACTACACTAACTTGTAGCTTTAGCTGAACACTGCGCACTACACTAACTTGTAGCTTTAGCTGAACACTGTTCAGAGGATGCACTACACTAACTTGTAGCTTTAGCTGAACACTGTGCAGAGGTCACACTACACTAACTTGTAGCTTTAGCTGAACACTGTGACTAGGACGCACTACACTAACTTGTAGCTTTAGCTGAACACTGTGACTAGGACGCACTACACTAACTTGTAGCTTAAGCTGAACACTATGAGGAGGACGCGCTACACTAACTTGTAGCTTTAGCTGAACACTGTGCTGAGGTCGCACTACACTAACTTGTAGCTTTAGCTGAACACTGTGAGGAGGATGCACTACACTAACTTGTAGCTTTAGCTGAACACTATGAGGAGGACGCACTACACTAACTTGTAGCTTTAGCTGAACACTGTGAGGAGGACGCGCTACACTAACTTGTAGCTTTAGCTGAAAACTGTGCTGAGGTCGCACTACACTAACTTGTAGCTTTAGCCGAACACTGTGAGGAGGACGCACTACTCTAACTTGTAGCTTTAGCTGAACATTGTGAGGAGGACGCACTACACTTACTTGTAGCTTTAGCTGAACACTGTGAGGAGGACGCACTACATTAACTTGTAGCTTTAGCTGAACACTGTGCACTACACTAACTTGTAGGTTTAGCTGAACACTGTGCAGAGGTCGCACTACACCAACTTGTAGCTTTAGCTGAACACTGTTCAGAGGACGCACTACACTAACTTGTAGCTTTAGCTGAACACTGTTCAGAGGACGCACTACACTAACTTGTAGCTTTAGCTGAACACTGTGAGGAGGATGCACTACACTAACTTGTATCTTTAGCTGAACACTGTTCAGAGGATGCACTACACTTACTTGTAGCTTTAGCTGAACACTGTGAGGAGGACGCACTACACTAACTTGTAGCTTTAGCTGAACACGGTGCACTACACTAACTTGTAGCGTTAGCTGAACACTGTGAGGAGGACACACTACACTAACTTGTAGCTTTAGCTGAACACTGTGCAGAGTTCACACTACACTAACTTGTGGCTTTAGCTGAACACTGTTCAGAGGACGCACTACACTAACTTGTAGCTTTAGCTGAACACTGTGAGGAGGACGTACTACACTAACTTGTAGCTTTAGCTGAACACTGTGCACTACACTAACTTGTAGGTTTAGCTGAACACTGTGCAGAGGTCGCACTACACCAACTTGTAGCTTTAGCTGAACACTGTGAGGAGGACGCACTACACTAACTTGTAGCTTTAGCTGAACACTGTGCACTACACTTACTTGTAGGTTTAGCTGAACACTGTGCAGAGGTCGCACTACAACAACTTGTTGCTTTAGCTGAACACTGTTCAGAGGACGCACTACACTAACTTGTAGCTTTAGTTGAACACTGTGAGGAGGACGCATTACACTAACTTGTATCTTTAGCTGAACACTGTTCAAAGGTTGCACTACACTAACTTGTAGCTTTAGCTGAACACTGTGAGGAGGACGCACTACACTAACTTGTAGCTTTAGCTGAACACTGTGCACTACACTAACTTGTAGCTTTAGCTGAACACTGTGAGGAGGACGCACTACACTAACTTGTAGCTTTAGCTGAACACTGTTCAGAGGACGCACTACACTAACTTGTAGCTTTAGCTGAACACTATGAGGAGGACGCACTACACTAACTTGTAACTTTAGCTGAACACTGTGAGGAGGACGCACTACACTAACTTGTAGCTTTAGCTGAAAACTGTGCAGAGGTCGCACTACACTAACTTGTAGCTTTAGCTGAACACTGTGCAGAGGTCGCACTACACTAACTTGTAGCTTTAGCTGAACACTGTAAGGAGGACGCACTACACTAACTTGTAGCTTTAGCTGAACACTGTGCACTACACTAACTTGTAGCTTTAGATGAACACTGTTCAGAGGACACACTACACTAACTTGTAGCTTTAGCTGAACACTGTGAGGTGGACGCACTACACTAACTTGTAGCTTTAGCTGAACACTATGAGGACGCACTACACTAACTTGTAGCTTTAGCTGAACACTGTGAGGAGGACACACTACACTAACTTGTAGCTTTAGCTGAACAATGTGCACTACTATAACTTGTAGCTTTAGCTGAACACTGTTCAGAGGACACACTACACTAACTTGTAGCTTTAGCTGAACACTGTGAAGAGGACGCACTACACTAACTTGTAGCTTTAGCTGAACACTGTGAGGAGGACACACTACACTAACTTGTAGCTTTAGCTGAACACTGTGCACTACACTAACTTGTAGCTTTAGCTGAACACTGTTCAGAGGATGCACTACACTAACTTGTAGCTTTAGCTGAACACTGTGCAGAGGTCACACTACACTAACTTATAGCTTTAGCTGAACACTGTGAGGAGGACGCACTACACTAACTTGTAGCTTTGGCTGAACACTGTGCACTACACTAACTTGTAGGTTTAGCTGAACACTGTGCAGAGGTCGCACTACACCAACTTGTAGCTTTAGCTGAACACTGTGAGGAGGACGCACTACACTAACTTGTAGCTTTATCTGAACACTGTTCAGAGGACACAGTACACTAACTTGTAGCTTTAGCTGAACACTATGAGGAGGACGCACTACACTAACTTGTAGCTTTAGCTGAACACTGTGAGGAGGACGCACTACACTAACTTGTAGCTTTAGCTGAAAACTGTGCAGAGGTCGCATTACACTAACTTGTAGCTTTAGCCGAACACTGTGAGGAGGACGCACTACACTAACTTGCAGCTTTAGCTGAACATTGTGAGGAGGATCGCACTACACTTACTTGTAGCTTTAGCTGAACACTGTGAGGAGGACGCACTACACTAACTTGTAGCTTTAGCTGAACACTGTGCACTACACTAACTTTTAGCTTTAGCTGAACACTGTTCAGAGGATGCACTACACTAACTTGTAGCTTTAGCTGAACACTGTGCAGAGGTCACACTACACTAACTTGTAGCTTTAGCTGAACACTGTGACTAGGACGCACTACACTAACTTGTAGCTTTAGCTGAACACTGTGACTAGGACGCACTACACTAACTTGTAGCTTAAGCTGAACACTATGAGGAGGACGCGCTACACTAACTTGTAGCTTTAGCTGAACACTGTGCTGAGGTCGCACTACACTAACTTGTAGCTTTAGCTGAACACTGTGAGGAGGATGCACTACACTAACTTGTAGCTTTAGCTGAACACTATGAGGAGGACGCACTACACTAACTTGTAGCTTTAGCTGAACACTGTGAGGAGGACGCGCTACACTAACTTGTAGCTTTAGCTGAAAACTGTGCTGAGGTCGCACTACACTAACTTGTAGCTTTAGCCGAACACTGTGAGGAGGACGCACTACTCTAACTTGTAGCTTTAGCTGAACATTGTGGGGAGGACGCACTACACTTACTTGTAGCTTTAGCTGAACACTGTGAGGAGGACGCACTACACTAACTTGTAGCTTTAGCTGAACACTGTGCACTACACTAACTTGTAGGTTTAGCTGAACACTGTGCAGAGGTCGCACTACACCAACTTGTAGCTTTAGCTGAACACTGTTCAGAGGACGCACTACACTAACTTGTAGCTTTAGCTGAACACTGTTCAGAGGACGCACTACACTAACTTGTAGCTTTAGCTGAACACTGTGAGGAGGATGCACTACACTAACTTGTAGCTTTAGCTGAACACTGTTCAGAGGATGCACTACATTTACTTGTAGCTTTAGCTGAACACTGTGAGGAGGACGCACTACACTAACTTGTAGCTTTAGCTGAACACGGTGCACTACACTAACTTGTAGCGTTAGCTGAACACTGTGAGGAGGACACACTACACTAACTTGTAGCTTTAGCTGAACACTGTGCAGAGGTCACACTACACTAACTTGTGGCTTTAGCTGAACACTGTTCAGAGGACGCACTACACTAACTTGTAGCTTTAGCTGAACACTGTGAGGAGGACGCATTACACTAACTTGTAGCTTTAGCTGAACACTGTGCACTACACTAACTTGTAGGTTTAGCTGAACACTGTGCAGAGGTCGCACTACACCAACTTGTAGCTTTAGCTGAACACTGTGAGGAGGACGCACTACACTAACTTGTAGCTTTAGCTGAACACTGTGCACTACACTTACTTGTAGGTTTAGCTGAACACTGTGCAGAGGTCGCACTACAACAACTTGTTGCTTTAGCTGAACACTGTTCAGAGGACGCACTACACTAACTTGTAGCTTTAGTTGAACACTGTGAGGAGGACGCACTACACTAACTTGTATCTTTAGCTGAACACTGTTCAAAGGTTGCACTACACTAACTTGTAGCTTTAGCTGAACACTGTGAGGAGGACGCACTACACTAACTTGTAGCTTTAGCTGAACACTGTGCACTACACTAACTTGTAGCTTTAGCTGAACACTGTGAGGAGGACGCACTACACTAACTTGTAGCTTTAGCTGAACACTGTTCAGAGGACGCACTACACTAACTTGTAGCTTTAGCTGAACACTATGAGGAGGACGCACTACACTAACTTGTAACTTTAGCTGAACACTGTGAGGAGGACGCACTACACTAACTTGTAGCTTTAGCTGAAAACTGTGCAGAGGTCGCACTACACTAACTTGTAGCTTTAGCCGAACACTGTGAGGAGGACGCACTACACTAACTTGTAGCTTTAGCTGAACATTGTGAGGAGGACGCACTACACTCACTTGTAGCTTTAGCTGAACACTGTGAGGAGGACGCACTACACTAACTTGTAGCTTTAGCTGAACACTGTGCACTACACTAACTTGTAGCTTTAGCTGAACACTGTTCAGAGGACGCACTACACTAACTTGTAGCTTTAGCTGAACACTGTGCAGAGGTCACACTACACTAATTTGTAGCTTTAGCTGAACACTGTGAGGAGGGCGCACTACACTAACTTGTAGCTTTAGCTGAACACTGTGCACTACACTAACTTGTAGGTTTAGCTGAACACTGTGCAGAGGTCGCACTACACTAACTTGTAGCTTTAGCTGAACACTGTTCAGAGGACGCACTTCACTAACTTGTAGCTTTTGCTGAACACTGTGAGGAGGACGCACTACAATAACTTGTAGCTTTAGCTGAACACTGTTCAGAGGATGCACTACGCTAACTTGTAGCTTTAGCTGAACATTGTGAGGAGGACGCACTAAACTAACTTGTAGCTTTAGCTGAACACTGTGCACTACACTAACTTGTAGCTTTAGCTGAACACTGTGCAAAGGTCGCACTACACTAACTTGTAGCTTTAGCTGAACGCTTTGAGGAGGACGCACTACACTAACTTGTAGCTTTAGCTGAACACTGCTCAGAGGACGCACTACACTAACTTGTAGCTTTAGCTGAACACTATGAGGAGGATGCACTACACTAACTTGTAGCTTTAGCTGAACACTGTTCAGAGGACGCACTACACTAGCTTGTAGCTTTAGCTGAAAACTGTGCAGAGGTCACACTACACTAACTTGTAGCTTTAGCCGAACACTGTGAGGAGGACGCACTACACTAACTTGTAGCTTTAGCTGTACACTGTGAGGAGGACGCACTACACTAACTTGTAGCTTTAGCTGAACACTGTGCACTAGACTAACTTGTAGCTTTGGATGGACACTATTCAGAGGACGCACTACACTAACTTGTAGCTTTAGCTGAACACTGTTCAGAGGACACACTACATTAACTTGTAGCTTTAGCTGAACACTGTTCAGAGGACACACTACACTAACTTGTAGCTTTAGCTGAACACTGTGAGGAGGACGCACTACACTTACTTGTAGCTTTAGCTGAACACTGTGAGGAGAACACACTACACTAACTTGTAGCTTTAGCTGAACACTGTGCACTACACTAACTTGTAGCTTTAGCTGAACACTGTTCAAAGGACGCACTACACTAACTTGTATCTTTAGCTTAACACTATGAGGAGGACGCGCTACACTAACTTGTAGCTTTAGCTGAACACTGTGCAGAGGTCGCACTACACTAACTTGTAGCTTTAGCTGAACACTGTGAGGAGGATGCACTACACTAACTTGTAGCTTTAGCTGAACACTGTGAGGAGGACGCACTACACTTACTTGTAGCTTTAGCTGAACACTGTGAGGAGGACTCACTAAACTAACTTGTAGCTTTAGCTGAACACTGTGCACTACACTAACTTGTAGCTTTAGCTGAACACTGTTCAGAGGACGCACTACACTAACTTGTAGCTTTAGCTGAACACTGTGCAGAGGTCACACTACACTAACTTGTAGCTTTAGCTGAACATTGTGAGGAGGGCGCACTACACTAACTTGTAGCTTTAGCTGAGCACTGTGCACTACACTAACTTGTAGGTTTAGCTGAACACTGTGAGGAGGACGCACTACACTAACTTGTAGCTTTAGCTGAACACTGTGAGGAGGACACAGTACACTAACTTGTAGCTTTAGCTGAACTCTGTGCACTACACTAACTTGTATGTTTAGCTGAACACTGTGCAGAGGTCGCACTACACCAACTTGTAGCTTTAGCTGAACACTGTTCAGAGGATGCACTACACTTACTTGTAGCTTTAGCTGAACACTGTGAGGAGGACGCACTACACTAACTTGTAGCTTTAGCTGAACACGGTGCACTACACTAACTTGTAGCTTTAGCTGAACACTGTGAGGAGGACACACTACACTAACTTGTAGCTTTAGCTGAACACTGTGCAGAGGTCACACTACACTAACTTGTGGCTTTAGCTGAACACTGTTCAGAGGACGCACTACACTAACTTGTACCTTTAGCTGAACACTGTGAGGAGGACGCACTACACTAACTTGTAGCTTTAGCTGAACACTGTGCACTACACTAACTTGTAGGTTTAGCTGAACACTGTGCAGAGGTCGCACTACACCAACTTTTAGCTTTAGCTGAACACTGTGAGGAGGACACACTACACTAACTTGTAGCTTTAGCTGAACACTGTGCACTACACTTACTTGTAGGTTTAGCTTAACACTGTGCAGAGGTCGCACTACAACAACTTGTAGCTTTAGCTGAACACTGTTCAGAGGACGCACTACACTAACTTGTAGCTTTAGTTGAACACTGTGAGGAGGACGCACTACACTAACTTGTATCTTTAGCTGAACACTGTTCAAAGGATGCACTACACTAACTTGTAGCTTTAGCTGAACACTGTGAGGAGGACGCACTACACTAACTTGTAGCTTTAGCTGAACACTGTGCACTACACTAACTTGTAGCTTTAGCTGAACACTGTGAGGAGGACACACTACACTAACTTGTAGCTTTAGCTGAACACTGTTCAGAGGACGCACTACACTAACTTGTAGCTTTAGCTGAACACTATGAGGAGGACGCACTACACTAACTTGTAACTTTAGCTGAACACTGTGAGGAGGACGCACTACACTAACTTGTAGCTTTAGCTGAAAACTGTGCAGAGGTCGCACTACACTAACTTGTAGTTTTAGCCGAACACTGTGAGGAGGACGCACTACACTAACTTGTAGCTTTAGCTGAACATTGTGAGGAGGACGCACTACACTTACTTGTAGCTTTAGCTGAACACTGTGAGGAGGACGCACTACACTAACTTGTAGCTTTAGCTGAACACTGTGCACTACACTAACTTGTAGCTTTAGCTGAACACTGTTCAGAGGACGCACTACACTAACTTGTAGCTTTAGCTGAACACTGTGCAGAGGTCACACTACACTAATTTGTAGCTTTAGCTGAACACTGTGAGGAGGGCGCACTACACTAACTTGTAGCTTTAGCTGAACACTGTGCACTACACTAACTTGTAGGTTTAGCTGAACACTGTGCAGAGGTCGCACTACACTAACTTGTAGCTTTAGCTGAACACTGTTCAGAGGACGCACTTCACTAACTTGTAGCTTTAGCTGAACACTGTGAGGAGGACGCACTACAATAACTTGTAGCTTTAGCTGAACACTGTTCAGAGGATGCACTACACTAACTTGTAGCTTTAGCTGAACACTGTGAGGAGGACGCACTACACTAACTTGTAGCTTTAGCTGAACACTGTGCACTACACTAACTTGTAGCTTTAGCTGAACACTGTGCAAAGGTCGCACTAGACTAACTTGTAGCTTTAGCTGAACACTTTGAGGAGGACGCACTACACTAACTTGTAGCTTTAGCTGAACACTGCTCAGAGGACGCACTACACTAACTTGTAGCTTTAGCTGAACACTATGAGGAGGACGCACTACACTAACTTGTAGCTTTGGATGGACACTATTCAGAGGACGCACTACATTAACTTGTAGCTTTAGCTGAACACTGTTCAGAGGACACACTACACTAACTTGTAGCTTTAGCTGAACACTGTGCAGAGGTCACACTACACTAACTTGTAGCTTTAGCTGAACACTGTGAGGAGGACGCACTACACTTACTTGTAGCTTTAGCTGAACACTGTGAGGAGAACACACTACACTAACTTGTAGCTTTAGCTGAACACTGTGCACTACACTCACTTGTAGCTTTAGCTGAACACTGTTCAAAGGACGCACTACACTAACTTGTATCTTTAGCTTAACACTATGAGGAGGACGCGCTACACTAACTTGTAGCTTTAGCTGAACACTGTGCAGAGGTCACACTACACTAACTTGTAGCTTTAGCTGAACACTGTGAGGAGGATGCACTACACTAACTTGTAGCTTTAGCTGAACACTGTGAGGAGGACGCACTACACTTACTTGTAGCTTTAGCTGAACACTGTGAGGAGGACTCACTACACTAACTTGTAGCTTTAGCTGAACACTGTGCACTACACTAACTTGTAGCTTTAGATGAATACTGTTCAGAGGATGCACTACACTAACTTGTAGCTTTAGCTGAACACTGTTCAGAGGACACACTACACTATCTTGTAGCTTTAGCTGAACACTGTGCAGAGGTCACACTACACTAACTTGTAGCTTTAGCTGAACACTGTAAGGAGGACACACCACACTAACTTGTAGCTTTAGCTGAACACTGTGCACTACGCTAACTTGTAGCTTTAGCTGAACACTGTGAGGAGGACAAACTACACTAACTTGTAGCTTTAGCTGAACACTGTTCAGAGGACGCACTACACTAACTTGTAGCTTTAGCTGAACACTGTGCAGAGGTTGCACTACACTAACTTGTAGCTTTAGCTGAACACTGTGAGGAGGACGCACTACACTAACTTGTAGCTTTAGCTGAACACTGTGCACTACACTAACTTGTAGCTTTAGATGAACACTGTTCAGAGGATGCACTACACTAACTTGTAGCTTTAGCTGAACACTGTGCAGAGGTCACACTACACTAACTTGTAGCTTTGGCTGAACACTGTGCACTACACTAACTTGTAGGTTTAGCTGAACACTGTGCAGAGGTCGCACTACACCAACTTGTAGCTTTAGCTGAACACTGTGAGGAGGACGCACTACACTAACTTGTAGCTTTATCTGAACACTGTTCAGAGGACACACTACACTAACTTGTAGCTTTAGCTGAACACTGTGAGGAGGACGCACTACACTAACTTGTAGCTTTAGCTGAAAACTGTGCAGAGGTCGCATTACACTAACTTGTAGCTTTAGCCGAACACTGTGAGGAGGACGCACTACACTAACTTGCAGCTTTAGCTGAACATTGTGAGGAGGATCGCACTACACTTACTTGTAGCTTTAGCTGAACACTGTGAGGAGGACGCACTACACTAACTTGTAGCTTTAGCTGAACACTGTGCACTACACTAACTTGTAGCTTTAGCTGAACACTGTTCAGAGGATGCACTACACTAACTTGTAGCTTTAGCTGAACACTGTGCAGAGGTCACACTACACTAACTTGTAGCTTTAGCTGAACACTGTGAGGAGGACGCACTACACTAACTTGTAGCTTTAGCTGAACACTGTGCACTACACTAACTTGTAGGTTTAGCTGAACACTGTTCAGAGGACGCACTACACTAACTTGTAGCTTTAGCTGAACACTGTGAGGAGGACGCACTACACTAACTTGTAGCTTTAGCTGAAAACTGTGCAGAGGTCGCATTACACTAACTTGTAGCTTTAGCCGAACACTGTGAGGAGGACGCACTACACTAACTTGCAGCTTTAGCTGAACATTGTGAGGAGGATCGCACTACACTTACTTGTAGCTTTAGCTGAACACTGTGAGGAGGACGCACTACACTAACTTGTAGCTTTAGCTGAACACTGTGCACTACACTAACTTGTAGCTTTAGCTGAACACTGTTCAGAGGATGCACTACACTAACTTGTAGCTTTAGCTGAACACTGTGCAGAGGTCACACTACACTAACTTGTAGCTTTAGCTGAACACTGTGAGGAGGACGCACTACACTAACTTGTAGCTTTAGCTGAACACTGTGCACTACACTAACTTGTAGGTTTAGCTGAACACTGTTCAGAGGACGCACTACACTAACTTGTAGCTTTAGCTTAACACTATGAGGTGGACGCGCTACACTAACTTGTAGCTTTAGCTGAACACTGGGCAGAGGTCGCACTACACTAACTTGTAGCTTTAGCTGAACACTGTGAGGAGGATGCACTACACTAACTTGTAGCTTTAGCTGAACACTGTGCAGAGGTCACACTACACTAACTTGTAGCTTTAGCTGAACACTGTGAGGAGGACGCACTACACTAACTTGTAGCTTTAGCTGAACACTATGAGGAGGACGTGCTACACTAACTTGTAGCTTTAGCTGAACACTGTGCTGAGGTCGCACTACACTAACTTGTAGCTTTAGCTGAACACTGTGAGGAGGATGCACTACACTAACTTGTAGCTTTAGCTGAACACTATGAGGAGGACGCACTACACAAACTTGTAGCTTTAGCTGAACACTGTGAGGAGGACGCGCTACATTAACTTGTAGCTTTAGCTGAAAACTGTGCTGAGGTCGCACTACACTAACTTGTAGCTTTAGCCGAACACTGTGAGGAGGACGCACTACACTAACTTGTAGCTTTAGCTGAACATTGTGAGGAGGACGCACTACACTTACTTGTAGCTTTAGCTGAACACTGTGAGGAGGACGCACTACACTAACTTGTAGCTTTAGCTGAACACTGTGCACTACACTAACTTGTAGGTTTAGCTCAACACTGTGCAGAGGTCGCACTACACCAACTTGTAGCTTTAGCTGAACACTGTTCAGAAGACGCACTACACTAACTTGTAGCTTTAGCTGAACACTGTTCAGAGGACGCACTACACTAACTTGTAGCTTTAGCTGAACACTGTGAGGAGGATGCACTACACTAACTTGTAGCTTTAGATGAACACTGTGCAGAGGTCACACTACACTAACTTGTAGCTTTAGCTGAACACTGTGAGGAGGACGCACTACACTAACTTGTAGGTTTAGCTGAACACTGTGCACTACACTAACTTGTAGCTTTAGCTGAATACTGTGCAGAGGTCGCACTACACTAACTTGTAGCTTTAGCTGAACACTGTGAGGAGGACGCACTACACTAACTTGTAGCTTTATCTGAACACTGTGAGGAGGACGCACTACACTAACTTGTAGCTTTAGCTGAACACTATGAGGAGGACGCACTACTCTAACTTGTAGCTTTAGCTGAACACTGTGAGGAGGACGCACTACACTAACTTGTAGCTTTAGCTGAAAACTGTGCAGAGGTCGCACTACACTAACTTGTAGCTTTAGCTGAACACTAGGAGGAGGACACATTACACTAACTTGTAGGTTTAGCTGAACACTGTGAGGGGGACACACTACACTAACTTGTAGCTTTAGCTGAAAACTGTGCAGAGGTCGCACTACAATAACTTGTAGCTTTAGCCGAACACTGTGAGGAGGACGCACTACACTAACTTGTAGCTTTAGCTGAACATTGTGAGGAGGACGCACTACACTAACTTGTAGCTTTAGCTGAACACTGTGCACTACACTAACTTGTAGCTTTAGATGAACACTGTGAGGAGGACGCACTACACTAACTTGTAGCTTTAGCTGAACACTGTGCACTACACTAACTTGTAGGTTTAGCTGAACACTGTTCAGAGGACGCACTACACTAACTTGTAGCTTTAGCTTAACACTATGAGGTGGACGCGCTACACTAACTTGTAGCTTTAGCTGAACACTGTGCAGAGGTCGCACTACACTAACTTGTAGCTTTAGCTGAACACTGTGAGGAGGATGCACTACACTAACTTTTAGCTTTAGCTGAACACTGTGCAGAGGTCACACTACACTAACTTGTAGCTTTAGCTGAACATTGTGAGGAGGACGCACTACACTAACTTGTAGCTTTAGCTGAACACTATGAGGAGGACGTGCTACACTAACTTGTAGCTTTAGCTGAACACTGTGCTGAGGTCGCACTACACTAACTTGTAGCTTTAGCTGAACACTGTGAGGAGGATGCACTACACTAACTTGTAGCTTTAGCTGAACACTATGAGGAGGACGCACTACACTAACTTGTAGCTTTAGCTGAACACTGTGAGGAGGACGCGCTACATTAACCTGTAGCTTTAGCTGAAAACTGTGCTGAGGTCGCACTACACTAACTTGTAGCTTTAGCCGAACACTGTGAGGAGGACGCACTACACTAACTTGTAGCTTTAGCTGAACATTGTGAGGAGGACGCACTACACTTACTTGTAGCTTTAGCTGAACACTGTGAGGAGGACGCACTACACTAACTTGTAGCTTTAGCTGAACACTGTGCACTACACTAACTTGTAGGTTTAGCTGAACACTGTGCAGAGGTCGCACTACACCAACTTGTAGCTTTAGCTGAACACTGTTCAGAGGACGCACTACACTAACTTGTAGCTTTAGCTGAACACTGTTCAGAGGACGCACTACACTAACTTGTAGCTTTAGCTGAACACTGTGAGGAGGATGCACTACACTAACTTGTAGCTTTAGATGAACACTGTGCACTACACTAACTTGTAGCTTTAGCTGAATACTGTGCAGAGGTCGCACTACACTAACTTGTAGCTTTAGCTGAACACTGTGAGGAGGACGCACTACACTAACTTGTAGCTTTATCTGAACACTGTGAGGAGGACGCACTACACTAACTTGTAGCTTTAGCTGAACACTATGAGGAGGACGCACTACTCTAACTTGTAGCTTTAGCTAAACACTGTGAGGAGGACGCACTACACTAACTTGTAGCTTTAGCTGAAAACTGTGCAGAGGTCGCACTACACTAACTTGTAGCTTTAGCTGAACACTATGAGGAGGACACACTACACTAACTTGTAGGTTTAGCTGAACACTGTGAGGAGGACACACTACACTAACTTGTAGCTTTAGCTGAAAACTGTGCAGAGGTCGCACTACACTAACTTGTAGCTTTAGCCGAACACTGTGAGGAGGACGCACTACACTAACTTGTAGCTTTAGCTGAACATTGTGAGGAGGACGCACTACACTAACTTGTAGCTTTAGCTGAACACTGTGCACTACACTAACTTGTAGCTTTAGATGAACACTGTTCAGAGGACGCACTACACTAACTTGTAGCTTTAGCTGAACACTGTTCAGAGGACACACTACACTAACTTGTAGCTTTAGCTGAACACTGTGCAGAGGTCACACTACACTAACTTGTAGCTTTAGCTGCACACTGTGAGGAGGACGCAATACACTAACTTGTAGCTTTAGCTTAACACTGTGAGGAGGACACACTACACTAACTTGTAGCTTTAGCTGAACACTGTGCACTACACTAACTTGTAGCTTTAGCTGAACACTGTTCAGAGGACGCACTTCACTAACTTGTAGCTTTAGCTGAACACTGTGAGGAGGACGCACTACAATAACTTGTAGCTTTAGCTGAACACTGTTCAGAGGATGCACTACACTAACTTGTAGCTTTAGCTGAACACTGTGAGGAGGACGCACTACACTAACTTGTAGCTTTAGCTGAACACTGTGCACTACACTAACTTGTAGCTTTAGCTGAACACTGTGCAAAGGTCGCACTACACTAACTTGTAGCTTTAGCTGAACACTTTGAGGAGGACGCACTACACTAACTTGTAGCTTTAGCTGAACACTGCTCAGAGGACGCACTACACTAACTTGTAGCTTTAGCTGAACACTGTGAGGAGGATGCACTACACTAACTTGTAGCTTTAGCTGAACACTGGTCAGAGGACGCACTACACTAACTTGTAGCTTTAGCTGAAAACTGTGCAGAGGTCACACTACACTAACTTGTAGCTTTAGCCGAACACTGTGAGGAGGACGCACTACACTAACTTGTAGCTTTAGCTGAACACTGTGAGGAGGACGCACTACACTAACTTGTAGCTTTAGCTGAACACTGTGCACTAGACTAACTTGTAGCTTTGGATGGACACTATTCAGAGGACGCACTACACTAACTTGCAGCTTTAGCTGAACACTGTTCAGAGGACACACTACACTAACTTGTAGCTTTAGCTGAACACTGTGCAGAGGTCACACTACACTAACTTGTAGCTTTAGCTGAACACTGTGAGGAGGACGCACTACACTTACTTGTAGCTTTAGCTGAACACTGTGAGGAGGACACACTACACTAACTTGTAGCTTTAGCTGAACACTTTGCACTACACTAACTTGTAGCTTTAGCTGAACACTGTTCAAAGGACGCACTACACTAACTTGTATCTTTAGCTTATCACTATGAGGAGGACGCGCTACACTAACTTGTAGCTTTAGCTGAACACTGTGCAGAGGTCGCACTACACTAACTTGTAGCTTTAGCTGAACACTGTGAGGAGGATGCACTACACTAACTTGTAGCTTTAGATGAACACTGTGCAGAGGTCACACTACACTAACTTGTAGCTTTAGCTGAACACTGTGAGGAGGACGCACTACACTAACTTGTAGGTTTAGCTGAACACTGTGCACTACACTAACTTGTAGCTTTAGCTGAATACTGTGCAGAGGTCGCACTACACTAACTTGTAGCTTTAGCTGAACACTGTGAGGAGGACGCACTACACTAACTTGTAGCTTTATCTGAACACTGTGAGGAGGACGCACTACACTAACTTGTAGCTTTAGCTGAACACTATGAGGAGGACGCACTACTCTAACTTGTAGCTTTAGCTGAACACTGTGAGGAGGACGCACTACACTAACTTGTAGCTTTAGCTGAAAACTGTGCAGAGGTCGCACTACACTAACTTGTAGCTTTAGCTGAACACTATGAGGAGGACACACTACACTAACTTGTAGGTTTAGCTGAACACTGTGAGGAGGACACACTACACTAACTTGTAGCTTTAGCTGAAAACTGTGCAGAGGTCGCACTACACTAACTTGTAGCTTTAGCCGAACACTGTGAGGAGGACGCACTACACTAACTTGTAGCTTTAGCTGAACATTGTGAGGAGGACGCACTACACTAACTTGTAGCTTTAGCTGAACACTGTGCACTACACTAACTTGTAGCTTTAGATGAACACTGTTCAGAGGACGCACTACACTAACTTGTAGCTTTAGCTGAACACTGTTCAAAGGACACACTACACTAACTTGTAGCTTTAGCTGAACACTGTGCAGAGGTCACACTACACTAACTTGTAGCTTTAGCTGAACACTGTGAGGAGGACGCAATACACTAACTTGTAGCTTTAGCTTAACACTGTGAGGAGGACACACTACACTAACTTGTAGCTTTAGCTGAACACTGTGCACTACACTAACTTGTAGCTTTAGCTGAACACTGTTCAGAGGACGCACTACACTAACTTGTAGCTTTAGCTGAACACTGTTCAGAGGACGCACTACACTAACTTGTAGCTTTAGCTTAACACTATGCAGAGGTCGCACTACACTAACTTGTAGCTTTAGCTGAACACTGTGAGGAGGACACACTACACTAACTTGTAGATTTAGCTGAACACTGTGCACTACACTAACTTGTAGCTTTAAATGAACACTGTTCAGAGGACGCACTACACTAACTTGTAGCTTTAGATGAACACTGTGAGGAGGACGCACTACACTAACTTGTAGCTTTAGCTGAACACTGTGCAGAGGTTGCACTACACTAACGTGTAGCTTTAGCTGAACACTGTAAGGAGGACACACTACACTAACTTGTAGCTTTAGCTGAACACTGTGCACTACACTAACTTGTAGCTTTATCTGAACACTGTTCAGAGGACGCACTACACTAACTTGTAGCTTTAGCTGAACACTGTGAGGAGGACGCACTACACTTATTGTAGCTTTAGCTGAACACTGTGCACTACACTAACTTGTAGCTTTAGCTGAACACTGTTCAGAGGATGCACTACACTAACTTGTAGCTTTAGCTGAACACTGTGCAGAGGTCACACTACACTAACTTGTAGCTTTAGCTGAACACTGTGAGGAGGACGCACTACACTAACTTGTAGCCTTAGCTGAACACTGTGCACTACACTAACTTGTAGGTTTAGCTGAACACTGTTCAGAGGACGCACTACACTAACTTGTAGCTTTAGCTTAACACTATGAGGTGGACGCGCTACACTAACTTGTAGCTTTAGCTGAACACTGTGCAGAGGTCGCACTACACTAACTTGTAGCTTTAGCTGAACACTGTGAGGAGGATGCACTACACTAACTTGTAGCTTTAGCTGAACACTGTGCAGAGGTCACACTACACTAACTTGTAGCTTTAGCTGAACACTGTGAGGAGGACACACTACACTAACTTGTAGCTTTAGCTGAACACTATGAGGAGGACGTGCTACACTAACTTGTAGCTTTAGCTGAACACTGTGCACTACACTAACTTGTAGCTTTATCTGAACACTGTTCAGAGGACGCACTACACTAACTTGTAGCTTTAGCTGAACACTGTGAGGAGGACGCACTACACTTATTGTAGCTTTAGCTGAACACTGTGCACTACATTATCTTGTAGCTTTAGCTGAACACTGTTCAGAGGAAGCACTACACTAACTTGTAGCTTTAGCTGAACACTGTGCAGAGGTCGCACTACACTAACTTTTAGCTTTAGCTGAACACTGTGAGGAGGATGCACTACACTAACTTGTAACTTTAGCTATACACTGTGCAGAGGTCACACTAAACTAACTTGTAGCTTTAGCTGAACACTGTGAGGAGGATGCACTACACTAACTGTAAATATTCTAGCTGCCTGACTGTGGTACTAATAGGATCAGAAGAACACCAGCAATTTTCTTCAGGTAGCTGTAAATACTGTAACAACACAAGCCTGCCTATCAGTAGGAAGATAGTAACAGGAACGGATCTAGCTAAACTACATACAGTGTATATATATATATATATATATATATATATATATATACAACACCTGGGATGCATATATATACACAATACACTGTAAGTGCAGCTAACTCACTGACTGTCCTGCCTGATCTATCTAACTTAAATCAAATGACACTGTCTCTCTGTCTCTGTCTCTCAACGCCGGAACACACACTACACAGGGCCACCATGCAGGCGGCCTTATGTAGTGTGGGGCGTGTACTAAACCCCCTGAGCTATAATTGGCCAAAGTCAGCCTGGCTTTGGCCAATTACAGCTCTCTCTACAGACGGCGCTGTGATTGGCCAAGCATGCGGGTCATAGTGCATGCTTGGCCAATCATCAGCCAGCAATGCACTGCGATGCCGCAGTGAATTATGGGCCGTGACGCGCCACACGAATTTGGCGCAAACGGCCCATATTGTTCGCAATTCGGCTAACGGGCGAACAGACGATGTTCGAGTCGAACATGGGTTTGACTCGAACATGAAGCTCATCCCTATTCGCGGCAAATTCGAAAGCCGCAGAACACCCTTTAAAAGTCTATGGTAGAAATCAAAAGTGCTAATTTTAAAGGCTTATATGCATGGTATTGTCATAAAAAGTGTTTGGGGACCTGGGTCCTGCCCCAGGGGACAAGGATCAATGCAAAAAAAAGTTTTAAAAATGGCCATTTTTTTGGGAGCAGTGATTTTAATAATGCTTAAAGTGAAAGAATAAAAGTATAATATTCCTTTAAATTTCCTTCCCTGGGGGTGTCTATAGGATGCCTGTAAAGAGGCGCATGTTTCCCGTGTTTAGAACAGTCTGACAGCAAAATGACATTTCAAAGGATAAACAGTCATTTAAAACTACTCGCGGCTATTAATGAATTGCCGTTCCGACAATACACATAAAAGTTAATTGATAAAAACGGCATGGGAATTCCTCACAGGGGAACCCCAAACCAAAATAATTGAAAAAAAAAATGACGTGGGGGGTCCCCCTAAATTCCATTCCAGGCCCTTAAGGTCTGGTATGGATTTTAAGGGGAACCCCGGCCAATTTTTTTTTTTTAAATGGCGTGGGGTCCCCCTCAAAATCTATACCAGACCCTTCAGGTCTGGTATGTATTTTAAGGGGAACCCCGCACCAAAATAAAAAAAAATTGCGTGGGGTCCCCCCTAAAATCCATACCAGACCCTTATCCGAGCATGCAACCTGGCAGGCCGCAGGAAAAGAGGGGGGACGAAAGAGCACCCCCCCTCCTGAACTGTACCAGGCTACATGCCCTCAACATTGGGAGGGTGCTTTGGGGTAGCCCCCAAAACACCTTGTCCTCATGTTGATGGGGACAAAGGCCTCATCCCCACAACCCTTGCCCGGTGGTTGTGGGGGTCTGCGGGCGGGGGGCTTAACGGAATCTGGAAGCCCCCTTTAACAAGGGGACCCCCAGATCCTGCCCCCCCCCCCATGTGAAATGGTAAATGGAATTTAGGGGGACCCCCCACGTCATTTTTAAAAAAAAATTTGGTTCGGGGTTCCCCTGTGGGGAATTCCCATGCCGTTTTTATGAATTAACTTTTATGTGTATTGTCAGACCGGCAATTCATTAATAGCCGCGAGTAGTTTTAAATGACTTTTTTTCCTTTGAAATGTCATTTTGCTGTCAGACTGTTCTAAACATGGGAAACATGCGACCCTTTACAGGCATACTATAGACACCCCCCAGGTACGAAATTTAAAGGGATATTACACTTTTATTGTTTCACTTTAAGCATTATTAAAATCGCTGCTCCCGAAAAAACGGCCATTTTTAAAACTTTTTTTGCATTGATCCTTGTCCCCTAGGGCAGGACCCAGGTCCCCAAACACTTTTTAAGACAATACCATGCATATAAGCCTTTAAAGTTAGCACTTTTGATTTCTCCCCTTAGACTTTTAAAGGGTGTTCGGTGGCTTTCGAATTTGCCGCGAATAGGGATGAGCTATCATTTCACAAAAAAACTGTCAAAAATGTTAAAAATGACAAGAGACAGTTTTTGACAATTCCTTTATTTAAATGCTTCTTCTTTCTTCTATCTTCTATCTTCTATCTGCCTTCGGTTTCTTCCTCCATCTTCTTCTTCTGGTTCTTCTGGTTCTTCCTCCGGTGTTCTTGTCCGGCATCTTCCTCCGTGGCATCAGCGTCTTCTTCTCTTCTTCTCCTCGGGCCGCTCCGCATCCATGATGGTATGGAGGGAGGCTCCCACTGTGTGACGCTTCTCCTCTTCTGACGGTTCTTAAATAACGGGGGGCGGGGCCACCTGGTGACCCCGCCCCCCTCTGATGCAAGGGGACTTGACGGGGACTTCCCTGTGGCATTCCCCGTGACGTCAGAGGGGGCGGAGTCACCAGTTACGTAACCCCGCCCCCTTCTGACATCACGGGGAATGCCACAGGGAAGTCCCCGTCAAGTCCTCGTGCGTCAGAAGGGGGCGGGGTCACCGAGTCACCCTCCGTTATTTAAGAACTGTCAGAAGAGGAGAAGCGTCACACAGCGGGAGCCTCCCTCCATGCCATCATGGATGCGGAGCGGCCCGAGGAGAAGAAGGGAAGAAGACGCCGCGGAGGAAGATGCCGGATGAGAACACCGGAGGAAGAACCAGAAGAACCAAAAGAAGAAGAAGAAGATGGAGGAAGAAACCGAAGGAAGATAGAAGATAGAAGAAAGAAGAAGCATTTAAATAAAGGAGTTGTCAAAAACTCTCTTGTAATTTTTAACATTTTTGACAGTTTTTTGGTGAAATGGTAGGGGTACTTTTGTACCCCCTTAACATTTCACACAGGGGGGAGGGCCGGGATCTGGGGGTCCCCTTGTTAAAGGGGACTTCCAGATTCCAATAACCCCCCTGCCCGCAGACCCCCACAACCACCGGGCAAGGGTTGTGGGGATGAGGCCCTTGTCCTCATCAACATGGGGACAAGGTGTTTTAGGGGCTACCCCAAAGCACCCTCCCAATGTTGAGGGCATGTGGCCTGGTACGGTTCAGGAGGGGGTGCTCTCTTGTCCCCCCTCTTTTCCTGCGGCCTGCCAGGTTGCATGCTCGGATAAGGGTCTGGTATGGATTTTTGGGGGGATCCCACGCCATTTTTTAAAAAAATTTTGGCGTGGGTTTCCCCTTAAAATCCATACCAGACCTGAAGGGCCTGGTATGGAATTTAGGGGGACCCCCACATCATTTTTTTTTTAAATTTTGGTTCGGGGTTCCCCTGTGGAGAATTCCCATGCCGTTTTTATCAATGAACTTTTATGTGTATTGTCGGATCGGCAATTCATTAATAGCCGCGAGTAGTTTTAAATTACTTTTTTTCCTTTGAAATGTCATTTTGCTGTCAAACTGTTCTAAACACGGGAAACATGAGCCCCTTTACATGCATACTATAGACACCCCCCAGGTATGAAATTTAAAGGCATATTACACTTTTATTGTTTCACTTTAAGCATTATTAAAATCACTGCTCCCAAAAAAACTGCAGTTTTTAAAACTTTTTTTTGCATTGATCCATGTCCCCTGGGGCAGGACCCAGGTCCCCAAACACTTTTTATGAGAATAACTTGCATATAAGCCTTTAAAATTTGCACTTTTGATTATTAATGTTCGTGTCCCATAGACTTTAACGGTGTCCGCGTGTTTGAACACATTTTTTGCCTGTTCGCAAGTTCTGGTGCGAACCGAACAGGGGGGTGTTCGGCTCATCCCTAGTTAGAACTCTGTGAATATCAGCAGCAAAGCAACTTCATTATTTTAGCATTATAAAGAAGAGAATGTGCTGCATTGAGAGATTTCAAAATTTGCTGCGTGACGAATGTGCTATCTCCGATATGAACGCTAGTTTTACAAGACTGAGCGCTTCTGGCTCGTACTTGATTCCGAGCATGCGTGAACTTTTGTGCGCGGACTTGTGTACACAAGATCGGACTTTCCGACAACAACGTTTTGTTGGCGGAAAATTTGAGAACCTGCTATCAAACATTTGTTGGCGGAAAGTCCGACTGCAAATGTTTGATGGAGCATACATACGGTCGGTCTTTCTGACAACAAGCTCACATCCAACATTTCCCATCGGAAAACCCGACCGTGTGTACGCGGCATTAGTCCCACCCCACACTATAAAAGTATTCTTTCAATAGCGGTTATTTGTAATGTGATATCAGCGTGGAGAGAGATGTGACAGGGCTCTGTTCAGTGCTACTAGAGAGTTATGCCGCGTACACACAGTCAGACAAAATTTGAGATCTGAATCACATTTTACACAGTATATTTCTGTGCGTTAGTGCATGTTAATGCAGTATATTTCTGTGCTTTAGTGCACGTTTAACGCAGCATATTTCTGTGCATTGGTGCAGGTTTAATGCAGTATAATGCACGTTTAACGCAGTATATTTATGTACGTTAGTGCTCGTTTAATGCAGTATATTTCAGTGCATTACTGCATGTTTAACACAGTATATTTCTGTGCTTTACTGCATGTTTAACGTAGCATGTTGCAGTGTGTCAGTGCAATCTTACTGCAGTATATTCTGGTGTATCAGTGGTGTGTGTCTGTGTAGTGAGTACTCAGGTTAAAGTGCACCAAACACCACTTTCTATTGATTAAAATGCATCCACGTACACATTTCCACATCTTTATTACATTTTGTTGTAACCATGTGCCTGGCATATGTCCACAATTTGGTGGTGCAGCGTTTCTTAAATAGGTACCCAGGGTTGGAAGATCTGCTAAAGCAGGCCAAAAGAGTCTGTAGCTATTTCAGGTGGTCATACACAGCCAGTGCTTGGTTGGCTGAAATTCAATGGGAATTCTACCTGCCCGTAAACCACCTGATTTTTTACATGCCCACCAGGTGGAACAAGACTTTGGCAATGCTATAGCAGCTTCACATGCAGCAGAGGGCCGTCAACAAGTACCTGTGTGAGTATGGCACAACAACATGCTCAGGCCGGCTTGGCTTTTTTTCACCATGCCAATGGCTGCTGAAAAGGATGCATGTACTGTACTGTCAACATTTGAGATGCATCAGTGACACAATCCCTGTTGTATTCCTACTGGAGCAGAGTTTGCATGGCATTATGGACAGGGCACTCGAGGCAGAGCAGCGAAATGAAGAGGAGGACTGCCTTTCCTCTCAATGCCTGCTTAATGCAGACACCATTCTTCCTATGCCACAGAACAAACAAGAGGAGAGGGAGGAGAAGGATTTTGGCAGTTTTGGAGGCACTGAAGCAGAGGAAGACATACGTCAAACCTTAAGAGTTGATTTTCCATCCCCAGGACCCTTGGGAGTAGTATGTGTCTGGGAGGAGGCAGTTCCAGATACTGTAATCCTCAGTGACCCCAAGGAGTCTGTTTCTCATGCCAACTTGCGGTGCATGGGCTCCCTCATGCTTCAAAGCCTGTGAAGGGACCCGAGAATACGTGGCATCAAGGAGAAAGATCACTATTGGTTGGCAACCCTCATATAGTTACATAGTTAGTCAGGTTGAAAAAAGACCAGTTAGTTCAACCATAAAAATAAATAAATAAATAAAAATGAATATCAAACAATCCCATATACCCAATCCTATACCCACAGTTGATCCAGAGGAAGGCAAAAAAAACCAGCAAAGCATGATCCAATTTGCTACAGCAGGGGAAAAAATTCCTTCCTGACCCCCAAGAGGCAAACCCTCCTTGACCACTGTTACAAGGGGAAGGTCTCAGAACTCATCCTGTCCCCACAGAGGGAGCAGAAGATGAAATCTCTTTAAAGAGGAGTTTATCTAGTGCTTTTCCTGACTCTGGTAGGTTACAGTGTAGTGGAAAATGTAGTTTTGAGGCATGGTGGAGAAGGGGAAAGTGATGCATTTCACTATTTTTTTAGTCCTCTGCGCCCAGGGCTGTCAGCTTCCACATGCCATTGGCAGCATCTGCATCATATGGTGGACGATTATCTAGGAGTAAAAACAGAGATGGAGAGCTTTTCAGTTGATCCACTGGGTTACTGGGTCATGAGAATGGACCACTGGCCAAAACTTTCCCAGTGTGCAATCAAGTTGCTGGGCTGCCCTGCATCCAGCGTGCTTTCTGAATGAGTATTTTTACTGATAATAGAGCGCATCTGTCCACAGACTCAGTGGACAAGCTGACATTTATTAAAATGAATCAGTCCTGGATCACCAGCAACTATGAAGCCCCTGATGCTGATGTTGCTGATTAAGTGTTTTTGGGATGTGGAATCTCTGCAAGACTTCTAGGCTGCCTAGAGTTGTGAGTGTTGATCTCATCTGGAAGAAATTTTTTGTGTAGGTTTCAGGGGCACAACTAACACCCAAAGACCAATTTTTCCACACCTGTTTAACAGGTGCATATCATTTAAATTTTTGACAGCAAGGCCAATTCTTGCTTTCATCAAGACTACCTCTATAGGGTTACGGTGTGAAGGCACCATGGGCACCCAAAGACCAATTTTTCCACACCTGTTTGACGGGTGCATAGCATTTCCAATTTACAGCAAGGCCAATCCTTTTATTTTCATTAAGAGTACCTCTATAGGGCTACGGTGTGAAGGCACAACTGACACCCAAATACTAATTTTTCCCCACCTGTTTGACAGGTGCATATCATTTCAATTTTTGACAGCAAGGCAATTCTTGCTTTCATCAAGAGTACCTCTATAGATTTATGGTGTGAAGGCACCTCTGACACCCAGTTTTTTTTTCTGCTGGCAAATCGATCTTAAAAATGAAAAAAAGGCATTTTTTCCTGCTCCTAGAAGCAAAAGCTTGAAAAACACGTCCAGCCTACAATAGTGTGCATGGACACATATAACGCTATTTGTTTCTAGGGCAAAAAAATGCTCAAAGTAGCTGCTAGGAGCTTAAAAATAAGCTAGTGTTCATGGAGCCTGATGCTTGAAATAAAAGTACAGCTTATTCAGTAAATAAACTTGCTTTTTTAAATGTTATTTTCTATTACAAATGGAATAACAAGTACCTTTCACTGTTTCAACTTTACATGAGAACAGGTAACCACCCCCCTTTCCTTCCAAAACTTCCGGTCAATATGCATTTTCAGTTATTGACAATGTCGATCCAAGAGCATACTGTAGTTTGCTCTTGCAAATGCTTGATACATTTTCTTCTGATTTTTAGGTGTCATTTTATCTATAAATAAAGGTATTGTGTATTTTTGGGAGGCAGTGGTTTGCAACATTTCCTTAGTTGAAGATGCAGCTGATCAAGAAACACTTTGTGATGATCCAGAAGCAGCAGAAGGAGTGTTTCTGTAAAAACCACTCTAGAGGGAAATGCTACTTGCACTTTCATTATGATTCTCGACATTTAATTCCATAAAGTATTTTTAATGTATTTTGGGCACCTCTGTAATGAAAGGGTGCGCATTGTCATTCTTGCAGCTTTGCTCTCGGCACTGTGGAAGTGTTTCCAAACTCTAGATGTTGATCTCATCATTTTACTGAGATTAGGAAAAGAAAAAACTATTTACTGGCCAGACTGTAGGTAAACATTTTGCAGTAATGGTGGAGAAGATTAATAGGATTAATTTAAAGGTTAAAAAAAGATAAAGTAATTTGCCAAAGGCCTGAGAGGACAGAAACTATTATTTACTATTATTTACTGTATCCCAACAATCACCCACCTGTAGGAGGTATAAGATGGAGCCCACAAGCAAACTAAACTGGAGCCTTTCCACTGCAGTTCCCCCTAGTGACAGAAATGCACATTTCTCTTATTTGAGAACTGCATTGAAAAGTACAGTGTTGCTTGAATTGTATTTCAGGATTTGCTTGTCTTAAGCTGGGAGAACTTGCACTGATTTAAGACTTTACATAAAGTCTCAGAAATCTTTCATTAAGATCTTCTTGTTATATAGTTTGAATAGCATGTCATAGGGGACTGGATGAAGTCACATGACCTATGATGTAGAACATTATATATAACCTCTAACGGGATTTTTAAGGCAATGAAAATTTTTAAATTTTACTTAAAATCAATTTTATTGTAGATCAAGAAAAATTATGACTGTTTACATAAAGAAATAATCAAATAAGTAGAGAAAATTTATGTACAAAAAATCCATATTGCTAATATTGCATAGCTATAAAAAAATCAAAAAATCGTCATATTACTATTTAAGTTTTTTATCAATTTTTATCAATGTATTATAGTTCCTGCAATGTGCAGTTGTTTTATTACTCACATCCTCCCAGGATATCTCATGGATAAACATAGGCTCCCAACCGGGGTGGAAGGTACCAAGTCTCCAAAGATTAAACCTCCTATAACTCCTACAAGACGGCTGGAGATATGCATTATATCCAAATATTTGGCGTATTCAGCATCAAGTAGTGATAGCTGTTTAAAAAGAATAGCTGTCATTTGGTCCACTCCTTTATGGGGACAATTTTTTTGTTTGGGAGGACCTGACACATGGGCACAGCCCTTTCTTAATATGGCAGCGGGCTGGCCGCTTGGCGCTGCGGGATGCATGTGGGATTCAATGCAGGCTCCCGCGGCATGCATGCGCTACCCTGCGGCGCCGTCCGTCTCCGGATCTGACGTACGCGGCAGTAGTGCGCATGCACGGCCTTGCGGCGTTACTGGTTTCCATGGTGACGCTTAGCGTCACCACGTCTAAGCATACTGAAGGGCGGTCAGGGCTTGTGAGCCGCGCCATTGGTTGGTGCGGCAACCAGCCCCCGCCCACATCACATAAAGGACGCCTGAGACGGCAAGATGGCGTCATTCCCCCCTCGGGAACGACAGAGGGATGTCAGGGCAGACGTTTGGCCCGATTTTCTCTACTATCCCTGGTGCACTTTCCTTTTACATCTGGAGAAGTAAGTGTCCTTTTTTCCATCCCACTTGACCTTTGCAAATGCGAAGTTTGTAACCTTTTTTTTGCTTTTTGGAGGAGGTTTGGGGATTCGGAGGGTGGTGAGGGGTCCATGCGGATGCACAGGGGATGGGGGATGGGGTGTGCGAGTGGAGGGTCTATAAGGCGTTCCCTCGCCTTTCCCCCCTCCCCCTCCCGGGCCCCACCACCCCCCCCCTTTCCCTTCTTTTCCCCTCCCTCCTCCTTCATTTTTGTGGCCTCTTTTTAATTATGCCCCCCTCTTTTTAAACAGCTATCACTACTTGATGCTGAATACGCCAAATATTTGGATTTAATGCATATCTCCAGCCGTCTTGTAGGAGCTATAGGAGGTTTAATCTTTGGAGACTTGGTACCTTTCACCCCGGTTGGGAGCCTATGTTTATCCTTGAGATATCCTGGGAGGATGTGAGTAATAAAACAACTGCACATTGCAGGAACTATAATACATTGATAAAAAGTGATAAAAAACTTAAATAGTAATATGACGATTTTTTGATTTTCTAGAATGTGATGCATTTCCCTGAAGAAGACTTATCATAAAAATATACAGGTTGAAACGCGTTGGAAATCCACCACTCGACGCCACGGTTTTCATCTGTGGTGATTGTATTGGGTGGTGTGCTGTATCACCTTTCTCCGAAACTGTTTTTATAGCTATGCAATATTAGCAATATGGATTTTTTGTACATAAATTTTCTCTACTTATTTGATTATTTCTTTATGTAAACAGTCATAATTTTTCTTGATCTACAATAAAATTGATTTTAAGTAAAATTTAAAAATCTTCATTGCCTTAAAAATCCCATTAGAGGTTATATATAATGTTCTACAATTTTGCATGGGATGATGGCAATGACACGTCCATACCACCGAGGTCATATGTATAAACCCATGACCTATGATGTAACTGGTAGGACGGAGCCTGGGTGACTCAGACTGGAAAGCATGCAATCTGAATGCACAGTGTTATTTCTATGTGTTTTAAAGATATGCAAGTGGTTTTATATGCATTGTAAATACGGTTTTAACAAATAAAATGCCTTGATCTATATACTACACCACTGAAGTGGTATCAGCCATAGGCTCCCATGGCTCAGCCTTTGTTGTCTCTCCCTCCTCTGCCCTGCAGCAGCAGCTGCTCACTAACACAGGGAGCTGGAGTGGTGGGATCATGTGACTGAAATAGTTTAAAAATAAGTAAGTACATATCTTTTTTATACAGGTTGGGTAGGATAGGTAGGAGGAGGTGGGCGGGGACATTTTTAAGAATAGTTATAGTTAGGCTTGCATTCACTTTAAGCCTCTGTTCATACCTATAAAGGTGCAAAGGAGTGAGCACAAGTTCATTTCAATGTTCTGCCCTATGTGTTTAAAATGCACTAAAGAAGTGCATGGGCCTTTTGAAAAATCACATTGCAGCAAAACACATGGTACTTTATTACCATGTGCATGCTAGAAAGGTGTGTGGGGGTGCCATTAAGAATTAGGGCTGTGCGTTTTTTTAAAAATATGAACCTAGCCTAAAGACAGCTTGTCAAAGCTAGCTGGTTTAGAGTTAGCTTTGACCCATACTCTCTGCATATAAATATCAAGATAGTATTTTTAGTATATCATTGCTGTGTGATACTAAATTGCACATAATATTGTTTGCCAGCCAATTTTTCTCATAGAAGATAGGGCTCTTTTCTTTATTAACACTGCACCCCTAATTCTGTACACAACTATCAATCTTTACAAGCTGTTTGGCAGTGAACAGTTTCCTTTTTTACTCAAAGTATTTTTCTATTTTCAAGTTAAATACATACAGTATGTATCTCTGTGTGCTTCTGCGTGAGTTCTACAGCTTTTACTAGTAATATTCAGGAAATTGCAGTAAAGGATTTGTGAATAATAAACAGTATGGCCCCTGAGGGACTTTTATGACATTTTAAGATTGAAAATTTAAATGTATGTGTAAACAAACGCAAACACATTCATTATGTAATGTTATGGGGAAAAAAAAAGTAATTTGAATTTGTCTCAAACCACAGGTACCTTACATTATAAAATGCTAAGCAAATAATGATGACAGAACATTTTCATAATTATTGTATTTTGTTACCACAACGGTCCATACCTAGAAATCTGTCCAAGTGTCTGCAAGACAATCCCAGTTGAATTCAATAAAGCTCTAAGGACGCTTTTCTGGATGCAGTTCCTTTTAGAACTACCTGCCCCTAATTCAGCATCTGCTCCAGTTTTGGTAACATTACCATCACGGGTGGCAAACTCAGGTAGTTCTTACTACCACCATGGTAGCAACAGATTCTTAAAGAAATACACACAGTTCAAAGATTAGGAATCTAGCAGGAATTAAGATCAGCTCTGAGTTGTAGTACAGTCAGGGAGATGCCAGAGCTCAGAACGGGCAATGTCTGTGCTGGGAAGCTGCGGGGAATGTGACGGCTTTCTGCGCGGAACTCTATCCCTGACCCCATTCAGCTTTTAGCTGGGAGATTCACTTCCTGAAAGCTAAATATAAGCAAATGGTCAGGGGATAGTGGTGATGTCATTATTCAAATATAGCAATGCTCACACGTGGGAAATTATTTGTGTCACTAGACGAAACAAGTTTTGTAGTAGGGATGGGTGGAGCCTAAAGGGGAACTGAAAGACTAGTTCCCCACTAGGTCTACCTTGCTCTTGATTGGCAGTGCATGACAATGGGCAGATTTAAGAGCCACTATTGGACTGAATAGTGGTTATGGATCCGCCAACTGCCGTGTCAATCAACATCAAGGTGGACTTGAGGGGGAACAATTCTTTCAGTTCCTCGTAAGGCTCTACCCACCACTACTACAAAACTCCTTGGACATTTGCCTGTCACTATTTCAGAAATACCTATCCCTATTTCAGGCAAGCATTCTAACCTCAGTGCCTAGCAAGGACAAATTCCTATCTGTGATTTGCACAAGAATCTGCAAGCACCGACACTTTTGGTGCAAAGCCGGTAGGTGTGTAATACACCCATTATGAATTCCCCCTTTGATTACAGTGCCAGGTACTGACAAATTCATGTACTTGCCTGTGACATGTGCATGAATTGTCCACAAACACAGGCAATATCAATCTATGACACCCTTTATGAATTCCCCCTTTCCTCTTCTGTTGTGTAGTGCTAAGCCTTAAGCTGGCCATAGATGGATTGAAATTGAACCGGCCGAATTTCAATCCATGTATGGGCAGGATGGTTGTACTGATGCGGATTTATCGATCAACCTCAGTACAACCAGCCTGTCAAGTTTTTTTCATATGATCATTGCTGCCTTCTATAGCATTCTGCTGGTGGGGAAACCTGTCAGAATACAATAGTGCTGTGGAAGGGATTCTTCCATTAACACATTTATTGAATCTAGCAATTTTCTTTCCTTCAACCTGTTGTTGAAGGAAAGAAAATTGCATAATTTATGGAAAGCCTAATGCACTGTACACACGGTCAGACTTTCCGACGGAATATGTGCGATCGGAGCTTGTTGTTGGAAATTCCGACCATGTGTGGGCTCTATCGGACTTTTTCCATCGGAAATTTCGACACACAAAGTTTGAGAACATGCTATAAAATTTTCCGACAACAAAATCCGATCCTTTAAATTCCGATCGTGTGTAGACAAATCCGACGGACAAAGTGCTACGCATGCTCAGAATAAATTAGGAGACGAAAGCTATTGACTAGTGCCCCATTTATAGTCCCGACGTACGTGTTTTACGTCACAGCGTTTAGAACGATCGGATTTTCCGACAACTTTGTGTGACCGTGTGTATGCAAGACAAGTTTGAGCCAACATCCGTCGGAAAAAATCCATGGATTTTGTTGTTGGAATGTCCGATCAATGTCCGACCGTGTGTACGGGGCATTAGACCATTTTCTAATGCTCAGCCTTCAGCCATAGGTTTCAGCCACAGGCTTTTTGAGTGCCTATCGATATTACTGGAAGATGTGTTGTAAACCAAAACAAATTGCGATGCTTTTTTGAGCATCAGAAAAAAAGATATTTAGAAAATTAACATTTTAGACACTGATGACCTTTTCAATATAGCAGACAAGTAATGGCCAGGTTGGGTTTTTTCAGACTTTCAACACACAGGGTTTTAGTTGAACAAAACGCTGTTGATTTGGTCACTGCGAGCTAATCTAATCAACTTTAAAGCAGAATTAAAGATTTCTTTCCTTTACAGAATTACAGAAAACAATAAAGAACTGACAGTGGTTCTAGCATTCCAGGCTGAATCCCAGAAGTCAGTGCCAGTTCTGAAACTGGGCTCCACTAAACCTAAACCCCCTACTCCAATAACACATAGATAGTCTGGCTGAAAAAAGACCATCTAGTTCAACCAATAAATTATTAAAAAATGTATTATAAACTTATATATAGATAGATAGATAGATAGATAGATAGATAGATAGATAGATAGATAGATAGATAGATAGATAGATAGATAGATAGATAGATAGATAGATAGATAGATAGATAGATAGATAGATAGATAGATAGATAGATAGATAGATAGATAGATAGATAGATAGATAGATAGATAGATAGATAGATAGATAGATAGATAGATAGATAGATAGATAGATAGATAGATAGATAGATAGATAGATAGATAGATAGATAGATAGATAGATAGATAGATAGATAGATAGATAGATAGATAGATATCGATAGATAGATATATATCTATTTATATATGTAGAGCTGGGATTTTTGCCATCTATTTATAGGCAGTAGTTAATGCTATTAGATTAGTGGTTGGCTCCCTCTAGTGGTCAGCTCATCTCTGTGAGAAAGACTATTGTTCCTCACATAAGAGCATGGACAAAACATAAACAGGAAGTGACTTCAAAGTTTTGTTTTACAAAGAACTTGCCCCACAGTGCCCACTTACCTACCCAGAAAGCCAAGTTGCAGAATTGCCTGGTGGGTCGGGCTTTATAAAGGACATGCATGGCGCGTGAGGGTTTTTCTCTTCTTCTTCAACAGACATGAGACCTGCCTGCAGTAGGGTTGCCACATCATCCCTTTAATCGAGGACACACATGAATTACACAGATTCTGTGGCTGATTAAGGCGGTAATTAAACTCACTTGGTGCTTTATCTGCATTAAATCAGCCTCAGAACCTGTGTAATTCATGTGTGTCCTGGATTAAAGGGATGATGTGGCAACCCTAGCCTGCAGGGACCTGTGTGGGAGTGTTCGGGAGAGCGCGGCCTGTTTGGCGCGAAACGGAGTTGATGCCACCGGAGAGGTCTTTGAACACAGTGTGGTGAGAGGGCTGTGGCCCAAGATTTATATAAAGCACTTAACACGGTATAGACTGGTTGCAGAGTGTTGCTGAGACCTGCAGTTCTACGGAACAGTCTCATTTAAATAGACATGTCAGAGGAATAGTAGAAATTATACCTGCCAGTATCGGCGCTTCCCTGTGCACCTGCATGGTAGAGTAGCGCAGCGGCACATACGGGAGTGCAATTCAACAGGCCAGCGCATACGGGTGCATGATACTACAGGCCAGCGCACGCGGGTGTGCGCTGCGGCGCATCTACGTGGGCACGTGCGCGCCATAGCGCGCACAACGTGAGATCCCCCTGGTGGGCCTATAAAAGGCAGCTGTGCCCCTTGCTTATTGCTGGTTTGTCTTTTCAGCTCCCAGTGTTCCTGTTCCTAAGCTCTGTATACCTGTGCTTGCCTGCTGTGACCCGGATCGTCTTGACCACCTCTGAATCTCTCCTACACTTGACTCTCAGCTTGCCTAAAGGACTTCTCTACTTGCCTGATCTCCGTGTTTGACCCTCGGCTACTCTAAGGAGTTTGCTATTGCTTGATCCCTGTGTTTGACCCTCGGCCTGCTCTAAGGACTTCTCTATTGCTTGACCACTGTGTATGACCCCGGCTTGCCTTAAGGACTTCTCCTCTGCCCGGACCACTGTGTTTGACCCTCGGCCTCCTCATCAGACCCTGCTCCAGTCACCTTCTCCGGATCAAGGTGTTTGAGCCTCAGCCAGGCTTTTCATCGGTCCAGTGTCAAGTCCGCTCTGCACGGTTCTTCTCTCTGCCAGAAGATCTCCACGCAAGCCTCTCCTACCTGCTGGCGACCCATGCCTCTCCGTGCCCGATACCCTCTGTGCCACCTTCAGGGGTATAGCGCACTCAGCTGCAAGGGGGAACATTTCAGACCTGGTGAGCAACTGACAGTACAAACCAGCCATATCAGAGGCCGACAGAGCTGGTTTCCCCCTCGAGGCTCTCTGCCAGCACGTCACAGCTCTTACACAGGCTGTCCAGAGACTTCAAGATGGCTACTTCCAAATTGAAGGCCGCCTCCAACACCTGACAACTTCTCCAGCCCCTTCGGATGCAGCTTCAGCCAGTGGGGCGTCCTCCGCAGTGGTAATGACTCTTCCTGAACCCAGGGTCCCCACTCCGGAACGATTTTCTGGGAACCGAAAGAAATTCAGGGCTTTAAAATGCTTGCTTGTTGTCCCTAGCTCTCCAACAGGACTTTTCATTCAGAATCCATAAAAGTGGGATTCGTTATCTCTTTACTATCTGAAGAACCTCAATCTTGGGCCCATAACCTCCTTGAGCAGAAGAGTCCCCTTCTCAACTCCGTTGAAACTCTCCTTGCTTCTATGGCTCAGCTATATGATGACCCAGAACGCACAGCCAAGTCCATTTTGCACACCCTGACCCAGGGAAAAAGACCAGTGGAGGACTACACCATAGAATTCCGAAAATGGTCTGGAGATACCAACTGGAATGAGGCCGCCCTCAAATAGCAGTACCGCTAGCATCTTTCTGAAACACTAAAAGATGGACTGGCACTGGTGGACACTCCTACCTCTCTGGAAGATCTGATTCAGCTAACCACTAAACTTGACAGACTCCTGTGGGAGCACCGCTCTGAACGTTTCCAGTCTTCACGGCCTATCTGGATGCTATCTTGGATCCCTCCTGTTCCCGCACCTTCCACGGTCCCTTCCTCTTCCTCTGACAGTGAGCCCATGCAACTGGGTTTAGTTTGGTCTTCGCTCACCCCTGATGAGAGACTGCACCGGCCCCAAGCCAATCTTTGCCTTTACTGTGGGGGAGCAGGCCATTTCTTACGCAACTGTCCTGTGAGACCCAGTAAGTGCCGCTCGCAGTACGCTATGAACTTTCAAGTTGCTGGTTCAACTCAATCTCACCTTGTCCTCCCGGTCTCATTACAGGTGGCGGAAGAAGAGGTTCGGCTGCTGGCCATCATTGACTCCGGAGCATGCAGCTGATTTCTGGATGCATCTCTAGCCCAAAGTCTGCACATTCCCCTCCAAGACAAGAAACAGTACCTTCAAATACATCTGGCAGATGGGTCCCTACCTAGTTCGGGACCTGTTACTCAAGAAACCAAACCCATCCTCACCTCTACAGACTCTGGCCACCAAGAATTTCTTTGCTTTGACATCATAAGTTCACCCGTGTTCCCTATCATCTTGGGATTCCCATGGTTGCAGGCTCATGACCCTCAGATCAATTGGAATAAAAAATAAATCCTCTTCTCCTCTGCATATTGCTCCCAACATTGCTTTGTACCAACCTCCAATAAAACTGTCTCCTGTTTGACCATACAACCAGTACCAGACAATCTCCAGCATGTCCCCTCAGTATACCGTGAATTCCTGAGCATTTTTGATAAGAAGGCCGACAGTTTACCATCTCATCGGCCTTATGACTGCCCTATTGATCTCTTGCCTGGTTCCGAGATCTTTTCGGCCGCATATTCCCACTGTTTGAATCCGAGTTGGAAGCCCTCTGCTCCTATATCGATGAAAATCTTGAAAAGGGATTCATCCGTCCTTCCTCTTCCCCAGCTGGAGCGGGTATCTTCTTCGTTGAAAAAAAAGATGGATCTCTAAGACCTTGTGTGGACTATATGGAACTCAATAAAATTACTATTAAAAACCGATACTCGCTCCCTCTCATCCCTGAACTTTTTCAACATTTCCAAACCGCTCAAATATTCACCAAACTGGATTTATGAGGGGCATACAACCTTGTTCGGATATGTGCCAAAGACGAGTGGAAGAAAGCTTTCAGATCCAGGTTTGGTCACTTTGAATATTTAGTGATGCTCTTTGGGCTTTGCAACGCCCAGGCTACATTTCAGCACCTAGTCGATGACATCTTCAGTGAGTACCTAGAAAAATTTGTGATTGTCTATCTTGATGACATTTTGATCTTTTCCACCACAGTAAAATTACATCAAACTCATGTAAAGAAGGTACTCTCAGTTCTCAGGAAACATGGTCTGTACTTGAAAGGAGAGAAAAGCGAGTTTGAAAAGACTACCATCCAATTCCTTGGGTTCATCATCACTACTGAAGGGGTTGCAATTGACCCACAAAAGGTCAAAGCCATCCAGGAGTGGTCAGCCCCCTCAGATAAAAAGGGAGTTCAGCGATTCTTTGGCTTCGCCAATTTTTACCGCCGATTATTGAGGGGTTCTCTTCAATCATTTCTCCCATCACCCAACTGACTCGCCAGCAGATCAAGTTCCAATGGCCCCAGGAAGCCCAGGAAGCTTTCGTCAAATTAAAGGGACTTTTTACATCGGCTACCATACTTCAGCACCCTGAACCAGTCTCCTATGTATTGGAAGTAGATGCCTCAGACTCAGCAACAGGAGCAATCTTGTCCCAGAGAAATGGCCCGAAAGCGCTTTACCATCCAGTAGCCTTTGCATCTCGCAAATTAAGCCCTCCTGAGAGGAACTATGACATTGGTGACCGGGAACTACTAGCCATAAAATTTGCTCTAGAGGAATGGAGATACTCACTGGAGGGTGCTTCCCAGCCCATCATGATCTTCACGGACCACACGAACCTGGAGTATCTTCAAACAGCCAAGCGTCCTTGACTCCGACAAGCCCGATGGGCATTATTCTTCTCCAGGTACAATTTCCACATCTCCTACTGACCTGGCTCAATTAACGGGAAAGCAGACGCACTCTCCCGTATGTTCCCGAAAGCCAACGAGTCAACAGAACCCGGAACCATCTTATCCCCTCATAACTTTCTTCATCTTATCCAGCCTAATCTTAAATCTGCCATTAAACAAGCCTTTAGCCAATGCACTGAACCCAAAGTATCTTCCTTGGAAAAGAGGGATGGTTTGCTGTGGGCCCAGAACAAGGTATTCGTTCCTCCTCCTGTAAGACTTCAAATTTTACAGACCTTCCATGACCATAAGATGGCAGGGCACTTCGGAGTACGGAAAACCTCTGAATTAGTCCATTGTTCTTTCTGGTGGCTGGGTTGGAGACAGGACTGTAAAAATTACGTTCGATCCTGCATTACCTGCCAACACAGCAAGGTAGCAAACACTAAGGCCTGGGGGCTTCTAAGACCCTTACCTATCCCTGAACGACCCTGGAGGAAGGTCTCTATGGACTTCATCGTCGACCTACCTCCCTCTGAGAAATTTACCACCATTTTAGTAGTAGTCGACCGCCTCTCAAAGATGGCGCACTTTCTGCCCATGGTGGGCACTCCTTCCGCTCTGGCTACAGCAAAAACATTTATTAAAGAAGTAATAAGACTTCATGGTGTTCCTCACAACATCGTGTCCGATAGGGGAATCCAATGTACCTCAAAGTTCTGGAGGGACCTCTGTAAATCCCTAGAAATCAAAACTTCCCTCTCTTCAGCATACCATCCGCAAAGCAACGGGCAAACAGAAAGGATTAATCAGACCTTAGAACAATATCTCCGTTGTTTTTGCTCTTGCTCCCAAGATAACCGGTCAACCCTTCTCCCCTGTGCGAAGTTTGCTTACAACAATGCCACACATTCTGCCATCAACCAAACGCCTTTTTCTGCCAATTATGGTTTCCATCCCTCTTTTCTGCCGGACTCCATTCCTGAAATCTCAACTCCTGCAGTACAAGATCGAATAAACCTTATCCAAACTAATTTTTTACAGATCCAGGAAGCCATGAAGAAGGCTCAAAACAGTTACAAGGAATATTATAACAGGGGGAGAAGGAGTAACTCGAACTTCAAGATTGGAGACAAGGTATGGCTATCTGCTATCAATCTCAAACTACCCTGTCCATCACGTAAACTAGGCCCAAAGTTCATTGGCCCTTTTGAAATTAAGAGGGTGGTTAACCCTGTGGCCTTCAAACTAGCCCTTCCCAGTTCTTATAAGATTCATCCGGTGTTTCATGCATCCTTACTGAAGCCAGTGGTCCCCAACTCTTTTTCTGTAAGAGAAGAACTACCACCTCCACCAGTTGAAATTGAAGGTGAAGAGGAGTTTGAAGTTGAGGCAATAATGGATTGTAGAAAAAGGGGGGGACGGATCCAGTACCTAGTTAAATGGAAGGGGTACCCCCCAGAAGATAACTCCTGGGAACCTTCCAGCAATGTACAGGCTCCTCGTTTGGTACAAGATTTCCACAGGAGACACCCAGGAATGCTAGCTAAGTTGGGCAGCCGGAGGCTGCCCCTGGGGGGGGCACTGTCAGAGGAATAGTAGAAACCATACCTGCCAGTATCTGTGCTTCCCTGTGCGGCTGCGTGGTAGAGTAGCGCAGTGGCACATACGGGTGCGCGATTCAACAGGCCAGTGCATATGGGTGCACAATACTATGGGTCAGCGCACGCGGGTGCGCGATGCGGCGCATCTACGTGGGCATGTGCGCTCTGCCCCTTGCTTATTGCTGGTTTGTACTCTTCAGCTCCCAGTGTTCCTAAGCTCTGTATACCTGTGCCTGCCTGCTGTGACCCGGATCGTCTTGACCACCTCTGAATCTCTCCTGCACTTGACCCTCGGCTTGCCTAAAGGACTTCTCTACTTACCTGATCTCCGTGTTTGACCCTCAGCTACTCTAAGGACTTTGCTATTGCCTCATCCCTGTGTTTGACCCTCGGCCTGCTCTAAGGACTTCTCTATTGCTTGACCATTGTGTATGACCCCGGCTTGCCTTAAGGACTTCTGCTCTGCCCGAAGCTCTGTGTTTGACCCTTGGCCTCCTCATCAGACCCTGCTCCAGTCACCTTCTCTGGATCAAGGTGTTTGAGCCTTGGCCAGGCTTCTCATCGGTCCAGTGTCTAGTCCATTCTGCACGGTCCTTCTCTCTGCCAGAAGATCTCCAAGCAAGCCTCTCCTACCTGCTGGCGACCCATGCCTCTCCGTGCCCGATACCCTCTGTGCCACCTTCAGGGGTTTAGCACACTCAGCTGCAAGGGGAGCCGCTCTAAGCATTTCGGCCCTGGTGAGTACCTGACAAGACGGTGTCTAACCAGGCCTCAAAGCCTGTACTCCACCAGACATTGACTGACGGTCCGGCCACATTCTCCCAAGAGGAAGGTTACAAGTATGTTGCATAATTGAGTTTGCCGTTACCTACTACTTTATATTACTTTGCCATCTGCTCACTCACCAGAATACAAATACTGCAGTATAATATGGCTAGCTGAAGAAAGAAGATAAGAGACTATACCATTCATTGTAAGGCCCTCTAGTCCTGTTACATACTCTAAGAACTGCATTGCAAAGCAAGGGGAGCTCTTGAGCATCTATACTGTATTGTATCATTCCTTAGTACTAGATGGTGTGTTTGTGTGGTTGCGCTGGAAGTGGGAAAGTGCCCAGTGTCAAGGTCTTACCACCCTGAGCATCAGTCCCACTTGGAGACGCGCCTGCCTACATCATCCTGGTAATGTCTGAGTGATATTCTTTTATATGCATTTGGTTTATTATTGTTCCGAATTTGTGCACCAGGATTGTTATTAGAATCGCTGTCTTGAACCTGCCTTCAGCAAACTCACAGTCTGGTTAAAGTATAAATTGGCGTGAAGTTTGTTCATTCTCTAAGCAGGTGGCACAACGGATACCCAGGTAATAATAGAGGTACAATATATGGTTATTCTTTCTTATTGGGTTTGACACTAGCCCTGTTACACAGCTGTGTCAAGTGGGTTGAGCCAATTCATTGGGGGTGGCAAAGCAGAGCACAGGCCCGATTAATTACCAGCAGCTCCTTAGGGGGTAAGTGCTACACGTGGGGGCTCATCCAGGATATCTCTGTTACTCTGCAATCAAGCCCACCCTCTTGGCACCAGTATGGACCCCGTCACTGTGGTCCAGTGGTGTGAAGCGGAAGGCGCCCACTCAGAAGCAAGCGTGGCGATTAAACTCCCATGAGAAGCCTGGGAGGAAGAACAGGTCAGCCAAGTTGTAAAGGCACTATCCCCAGGCAGAAAGGCATGGGTAGTTGCCGTCAGACCAGATCATGGGATCTCCCGCACTTATGCATTGTTGGAATGGAGAAAGGGGTTCCCTGAAGGATTCAAAGGCACAAGTGTGAAACTAGCTGACAAGACCAAGTTTTACCTGACACACCCGGAGGGATCAGGTGAAAGCCCTACCAGCTCCACACAAGTGAAACCAGCAAAAGCAAAAGTTCCCTCCCGGCCACATCTGGCCGCGGTTGATCCAAAGCTCTTTACAGCCCTAGGGAACTTTGTGTCAAAATGCCAGAAGGGCAACCCAACATACCCTGGAACTCAGTATCAGAAGCTCAGTGCCTTCTCTGGAAGACGGCCCGTGCCCCCCAGGAGGACAATTTTGAAGAGTGGCTGGAACAGACCACACAAGCTTTGGATGAATGGGACATTCCTGAGACCCACAAGAAACAGAGAATCGTGAAGAGCTTAAAAGGGCCTGCCTCAGAAGCCATCGAAAATTTGAAGCTCAGCAAGCGGAACTGTGTGGCTCAGGACTAATTGGACATTCTGCAGGATGTGTTTGGGAGAACAGAGAAAGTTTCTGATCTGATCTATCAATTGGAGCACACTTATCAAGATGAGGGAGAGAAGCTGTCAGAGTACATAAGACGCTTGGACAAGATTATACACCAGATCTTGCTGAAGAAGGGTCTAGACCCCCGGAAGGTGCATGAAGTCCGAGCCAAGCAAGTTCTGAGGGGTGCTCAGCCTTTGGACCCTATCACTCTCTTGTTGAGAACCCGTCAAAATGGTGGCATCCTGAAGTATCCAGACCTGATCCGAATTGTACGTGAAGAGGAGGCCATACTTGAGAGCAAAAGAGAAAAAGTCAGAGGCCAAGATCTGTTGTTGAAGTTAGGACAGCTAGTGCAGCTGATGGCGACCCCCAGATCGAGCTTCTCAAGACCCAAGTGTCACAACTAATAGAGATGATGGCTCTGTTGACCGCCAGGCCCACTATTCCATCTGATGAGGGAGTGCCCACGCCCAAGAAGTTGTTAAGCTCTACAGTTGCAGAAAACCTGTTTCAAGGGACCTGTTTCAACTGCGGAGGAGTTGGACACTATCGACGAGTGTGCCCAAGTCCAAAGCCAGGGACACTGCACCAAAAGCCGGCGGGAAACTTCAGAAGGCCCCAGTGAAGGAGTCAACTGGGTGCCCCGCTACATCAGCTAACTCCAAACAATCCAATGATAGTCGGAAGCCAAGGAGAAAACTCAAGTCCCCACAGGTTTCTTCCAATGTCGGGCATTGGAAAGTCAGTGCATACCAAACTTCTGGAGCCCCACCTGGGTCAAAGCCTGAGAAGAATCCACGGAAGCTAGGTGTCAAAATACAAACGACAAAACAGGCTCAACCTTCCACTTCCCAAGGACTCCCTCCCAAGCTAGTGGGACCCTCTCCAATTGTCTCCATCCAAGTAGGAATCTATGCCAAAGCCCTTTTAGATACTGGAGCTCAAGTAACTCTTCTCTATAGAGACTTCTACGACAAGCACCTCAAGCATTTGCCACTGCAGAAGTTTGAAGAGTTAGAGATCTGGGGTCTAGGGACCCAAAACTTCCCTTATGACGGCTACCTACCCATTAAGTTGACATTCGACGAGAGTGTGGCGGGAAAGGCCAAGACCTTTGATACTTTGGCAGTGGTCTGCCCCTGCCCACCAGGGGCTGATAAAAGTTCTCTCATCATTGGAACCATCACCGACCTGGTCAGGAGACTGTTGACACCTCTTGTTCAAGAGCAGGGTACCCCAGCCACGAGTGTACATCCTATGTTGAAGCAAGTGTACCAGAACTGTGCAAGAGCAGAAAGCCCCAGCAGAAGGAGTGGGCAAGATCTGGTGCTTGGACAGGGATGAGAAGGTGTTGCAGCTGGGAGAAGTGATTTGGTTGAGAGCATCCATCAAGCTGAGCTGGAGCCAGCCCTTACATCGTCCTTGAAGCGGAGGGTTCGCAGGAAGACAAGGGGTTTGCGTTAATTCCAGAAGTGATCTCGAACAAGACACTGCAGCGGAGTCATGGGAAAATCTCAGTCAGTGTCCGAAACACAACAGCTTTGCCCCTAAAGATGCCAGCTAGGATGTTGCTGGGGCAAGTCAATCCAGCTACCCCAGTCTCACCGTGTGGCTCAATAGGAGGAGGAGAGGGAGAGATCCCTGTAGAAAAGTTCTACCCAAAGAACACCCCTCTCACACCTGCCTGGATGGAAAGGGCCAAGACTCAGCTGTTAAGATGGCAAACTGCATTTTCAAGAAATTAGTTCGATGTGGGGCTTGCAAAAAGTTCAAAACACAAGATCCGATTAGAGGAAGACAAGCCTTTCAGAGAAAGAATCAGATGGATCCCTTTAGGGGACTTGGAGGATCTGCGAGAACAGCTGGCCGAGCTAAAGAGAACAGGGATTATCTGCGAGTCTCGGAGTCCATATGCTTCCCCTAGAGTGGTGGTGAGGAAGAAGAATGGGTCGTTGAGGTTATGCATTGACTACAGGACACTAAACCAGGAGAACCATTCCCTACCAGTACACCACACCCAGAATAGAAGATGCCTTACAGAGCCTGTCAGGGGCGAAGTGGTTCAGTGTGCTGGATTTGAAAAGCGGATATTATCAAATCCCCCATGCACCCTGAAGATAGGGAGAAGACCGCCTTCATTACCCCTGTGGGATTCTTTGAGTTTAACCACATGCCACAAGGTCTGTCTGGAGCCCCAGCCACTTTTCAGAGATTAATGGAGAAGACTGTGGGTGACATGAACCTGATTGAAGTGCTGGTATACTTGGACAATATCATCGCGTTTGGCAAGACATTGGAAGAGCATGAAGAGTGCCTGGAGAAAATCCTGAAGAGACTCCATGATGAAGGCTTGAAGCTCTCCATGGAAAAGTGCCAATTCTGTCAACCTTCAGTAAATTACCTGAGTCACATCGTGTCTGCCGAAGGAGTGGCCACAGATCCTCAGTTAGAAGCTGTCACCTCCTGGCCCAGACCCACGAAAGTAACTGAACTTAGGTCGTTTTTAGGCTTCTGTTCATACTACTGGAGGTTCGTAGAAGGGTTTGCCAAGATAGCTCACCCACTCACTGGGCTGTTGAAGAACCAAGAGGATGCTGGTTTAAACTCAGACAAGCCAGGAAAACCAGCAGAGGGACCCAGGAAGAAGAAAGAGTCCATCCAAGATCAGTGGACCCCTCAATGGGAAGAGGCTTTCAGACAGCTGAAGTGGAGTCTTACCACTGCCCCGTTTTGGCCTATGCAGACCCTGCCAAATCCTATGAACTGCACGTAGATGCCAGTCGATATGGCCTGGGAGGAGTACTTTACCAGGAGCTTAAGGCCTATCGCTTATGTGAGCTGGAGTCTGGTCCCTGCTGAAAGGAATTACCCCACTCACAAGCTTGAATTCCTGGCCTTGAAGTGGGCTGTGGTGGATAAACTGAGGGACTATCTATAGGGCGCAGAATTTGTGATCAAGATGGATAACAACCCTCTCATGTACTTACTCACTACAGCAAAGTTAGATGCCACAGGCCATAGATGGTTGGCAGCTCTCTCGGGGTTTACCTTCAACCTGAAGTATAGACTAGGGGTTTGGAACCGAGATGCAGATGCGCTGTCAAGAAGACCTCACTGCCCCCAAGACCCTTTAGAAGAATGGACCCATGTTACCCCTGAAGGAGTAAGGGCCCTGTGTGAAGGGGCGGAACAAGAAAGCAAAGGGTGGAGCCAGGGCTGAGGAAGTTGGAGTGTCAGCCGTGGGAGTGCCCGAATGCTATTGTGATGTCACTCAAGTGGGGGATGAGTGTCTGCCAAAACTTTCAAAAAAGGACCTTCTTAGGGACCAGCAAGAAGATCCTCTCTGCAGTTTGGCACAAAAGGCCTTGGAGTGTCAATGTTCAGATTTACTACTCACTAACATACAGAAGGAAGCTCGCCTGTTGCATAAGGAGTGGGATCGGTTGCAGCTGCAACAAGGGGTGGTCTACCGAAGGGGTCCCTCTGAGGATTCTGAAGAAAAGTGGCAGTTGTTTCTAAGGAATAAATATAGAGAAAAAGTGTTGATCGCCTCACATGATCACCATGGCCCTCTAGGGTCAGAAAGGACTTTTCAGTTGGTGAAAGACAGATTCTATTGGCCCTACATGAGGACTGAAGTTGAGAGTTACTGTCATTCCTGTCTCAGGTGTATCCAGAGGAAGACTTTGCCTCAGTGAGCTGCCCCAATGGGCCATCTGGAAAGTCAAGGGCCAATGGGCTTGGTATACATTAATTTTCTATGCGTGGAGTGTGATCTGAGTGGACAGGGAAACATTCTGGTGGTGACGGATCATTTCACCCGTTATGCTCAGGCATTCCCTACCAGAGATCAACAAGCATCTACAGTGGCGAAAACCCTGGTAGAAAAATTCTTCATACACTACGGCTTACCTCAGAGAATACACTCAGATCAGGGAAGGGATTTTGAGAGTAGCCTTATCAAATGACTATTAGATGTGTTAGGTATTCAGAAGTCCAGGGCAACTCCCTACCATCCTCAGTGAGATCCACAACCAGAGAGGTTTAACAGGACCCTTTTGAACATGTTGGGCACTTTGGCCTCTGAACAGAAACCGCAGTGAAGTAAGTACATAGCACAGTGCAGATTGAACAGAGAGCAAAAAGAGAGATTCACCCACCAAAAAGACTAACTTATGATGTGCTGGGTAAATGTTCTGAAGGAACTCGTTTCACTGCAAAAAGAAATTCTAAAAAGCCTAGTCCTTCGAATGTTGATTCAGAGAGTGACAACCCCACCTCACCCCTTGACACATCTGTACAAGACACCACGGTGTCAGCTGTGAGTGCACAGAACTGTCTCCCATCATATGATAACTGGTGGGAGGCTCCTCTGTCAGTATTATGTCATCGCTTAGAGGCAAAAATGTGTAACAGAGCCAAGATTTTGACTATCTTTGGGGACCAAAGATTCAAAGCAGGGGGAGTATGTAGCGCTGGGATTTTTGCCATCTAATTATAGGCAGTATGTAATGCTATTAGATTAGTGGTTGGCTCCCTCTAGTGGTCAGCTCATCTCTGTGAATAAGACTATTGTTCCTCACATAAGAGCATGGACAAAACATAAACAGGAAGTGACTTCAAAGTTTTGTTTTACAAAGAACTTGCTTACCCACTTACCTACCCAGAAGGCCAAGTTGCAGAATTGCCTGGTGGGTAGGGCTTTATAAAGGACATGCATGGCATGTGAGGGTTTTTTTCCTCTTCTTCAATGGACGTGAGACCTGCCTGCAGGGACCTGTGTGGGAGTGTTCGGGAGAGCACGGCCTATTTGGCGCAGAACGGAGTTGATGCCACCGGAGAGGTCTTTGAACACAGTGTGCTGGAGGTGCATGTGATTGGGTCGGAGGATCCAGGAAGCCTGAAGAAGCCTAACGAAAGCCATCGTTCAACGGATGGAGCTGTGCGGTGTGTCGGAACCCACCTGGAAGCGGGACTGAGATCACAGGAAAGCGGCAGTCCAGCGGTTCGGGCCTGGTGTGGTGAGAGGGCTGTGGCCCAAGATTTATATAAAGCACCTAACACGGTAGAGACTGGTTGCGGAGTGTTGCTGAGACCTGCAGTTCCACGGAATGGCCTTATTTAAATAGACGGTGTCTAACCAGGCCTCAAAGCCTGTACTCCACCAGACATTGACTGATGGTCCGGCCGCATTCTCCCAAGAGGAAGGTTACAAGTGTGTTGCATAATTGAGTTTGCCGTTACCTACTACTTTATATTACTTTGCCATCTGCTCACTTACCTGAATACAAATACTGCAATATAATATGGTTAGCTGAAGAAAGAAGATAAGAGACTATACCATTCATTGTAAGGCCCTCTAGTCCTGTTACATACTCTAATGCCGTGTACACACGACCAGACTTTTCGACCGGACTGGACCGACAGAGCGAATCCGTTGGACAATCTGACCGTGTGTGGGCTTCATCGGACCTTCAGCGGACTTTTTCTGTCGAAAATCAGATGGACTTTAAATTTGAAACATGTTTCAAATCTTTCCAATGGACTCGAGTCCGGTCGAAAAATCCATTCATCTGTATGCTAGTCCAACGGACAAAAAAGGGCGCAAGGGCAGCTATTGGCTACTGGCTATGAACTTCCTTATTCTAGTCCCTTCGTACGTCATCACGTTCAAACCAACAGACTTTCCAACAGACTTTAGTCCATTCATGTGTGGGCAGGTCCGGTCATCCAAATGTCCGTCGTAACTCCGTTGAAAGTCCGTCGGAAAGACAGTCGGACCTTTGATGCTGAAAAGTCCACTCGTGTGTATGCGGCATAAGAACTGCATTGCAAAGCAGGGGGAGCTCTTGAGCATCCATACTGTATTGTATCGTTCCTTAGTACTAGATGGTGTATTTGTGTGGTTGCGCTGGAAGTGGGAAAGTGCCCAGTGTCAAGGTCTTACCACCCTGAGCATCAGTCCCACTTGGAGACGCACCTGCCTACATCATCCTGGTAATGTCTGAGTGATATTCTTTTATATGCATTTGGTTTATTATTGTTCCGAATTTGTGCACCAGGATTGTTATTAGAATCACTGTCTTGAACCTGCCTTCAGTAAACTCACAGTCTGGTTAAAGTATAAATTGGCGTGAAGTTTGTTCATTCTCTAAGCAGGTGGAGCAACGGATACTCAGGTAATAATAAAGGTACAATATATGGTTATTCTTTCTTATTGGGTTTCACATTAGTCATGTTACACAGCTGTGTCAAGTGGGTTGAGCCAATTCGTTGGGGGTGGCAATGCAGAATACAGGCCCGATTAATTACCAGCAGCTCCTTAGGGGGTAAGTGCTACATATATGTATATATATATATATATATATATATATATATATATATATATATATATATATATACAGCCCTCAAAAAACCCACTCGCTTGCTTGCATTTTGCAAATGGATTTTGAGGGCAGGCGAACTATATGGCTGCCTGGGAGCGGGGGGCGACCACCACTGGCAGCCTGGGTGGAATGGGAGTCCTTCTCCCAGCGATCGTGAGCGGGAAGAAAGAGAGAGAGCTGCCCAGGTGATCAGAGCGCAGCGCAGGGAATACAGCGATAACAGTTTTAATTTAAATTGCCGTGTTCCCCACCACTCGCTGTCAGATACAGCCCCTCCTCCTGGTCCCAGCACTTTGATAGACAGATCACCCGTCCAATCCAGGTGACGAGTGATCAGTTAATCAAAGTTCCCCGGCCAGGGGGCGGGTCTGTATATGACGTTGAGCGGCGGGAACACAGCAATTGAAATGAAAACTGTTATCGCTGTGTTCCCTGCGCTGCACTCTGATCACCTGGGTGGCTCTCCTGTTCCTCTCCTCCCCTGCACAGGTAGGCTGCATAGTGGAAACAGGCTGAATGGTGGGCACAAGGCTGTGGTGGGCAGAAGGCTGCATGGTGGGCAGAAGGCTGCATGGTGGGCACACGGCTGCTTGGTGGGCACAAGGCTGCATGGTGGGCACACGGCTGCATGGTGGGCACAAGGCTGCATTGGTGGGCACAAGGCTGCAATGGTGGACACACAGCTGCATGTTGGACACACGGCTGCATGGTGGGCACAAGGCTGCATCGGTGGACACAAGGCTGCATGGTGAGCACAAGGCTTAATTGGTGGACACAAGGCTGCATTGGTGGGCACACAACTCTATTGGTGGACACAAGGCTGCATTGGTGGACACAAGGCTGCATTGGTGGGCACACAACTCCATTGGTGGACAGAAGGCTGCATTGGTGGACACAAGGCTGCATTGGTGGACACAAGGCTGCATTGGTGGACACACAGCTGCATGGTGGACACAAGGCTGCATTGGTGGACACACGGCTGAATGGTGGACACAAGGCTGCATTGGTGGACACAAGGCTACATTGGTGGACACAAGGCTGCATTGGTGGACACACGGCTGAATGGTGGACACACGGCTGCATGGTAGGCACACGGCTACATCGGTGGACACAAGGCTGCATTGGTGGACACAAGGCTGCATTGGTGGACACAAGGCTGCATAGTGGGCACATGGCTGCATTGGTGGGCACAGGCAGCCTGCATTGGTGGGCATGGATAAAGTTGTTGTTGTTGTCAATATTTATTTTTATAACTTAATTCTGCATAAAACATTTAGGTGTCATTTCATGAGAATTTGAGAATTTATGAGGGTGTGTTTAGGGGCGGAATTAGGGGCGGGGTGGGGCGGGGAGGGCTGGGGCAACTGGTGGAGAGTAACCCTTGAGGCCTGGGTAGTAGCTCAGGACTTGAAATTTTGAGCCCTGATGAGCCCTATATATATACACACACAGGTATATATACACTATATTACCAAATGTATTGGGATGCCTGCCTTTACACACACACATGAACTTTAATGGCATCCCAGTCTTAGTCCATATGGTTCACTATTGAGTTGGCCCACCCTTTGCAGCTGTAACAGCTTCAACCTTTCTTGGAAGGCTGTCCACAAGGTTTAGGAGTGTGTCTATTTGAATGTTTGACCATTCTTCCAGAAGTGCATTTGTAAGGTCAGGAACTGATGTGGACGAGAAGGTCTGGCTCACAGTCTCCAGTGAGACTATGAGCGTTCTATCAGGATGAGGTCAGGACTCTGTGCAGGCCAGTCAAGTTCCTCCGCCCCAAACTCACTCATCCATGTCTTTATGGACCTTGCTTTGTGCACTGGTCCAAATCATTTGGTGGAGGGGGGATTATGGTGTGGGGTTGTTTTTCAGGGGTTGGGCTTGGCCACTTAGTTCCAGTGAAGAGAACTCTTAAAGCGTCAGCATACCAAGACATTTTGGACAATTTCATATTCCCAACTTTGTGGAAACAGTTTGGGGATGGCCCCTTTCTGTTCCAGCATGACTGTGCACCAGTCCCGAAAGCATGGTCCATAAAGACATGGATGAGTGAGTTTGGGGTGGAGGAACTTGACTGGCCTGCACAGAGTCTTTACCTCAAGCTGATAGAACACCTTTGGGATGAATTAAAGCGGAGACTGTAAGCCAGGCCTTTTCTTTCCACATCAGTGCCTAACTTCACAAATGTGCTTCTAGAAGAATGGTCAAACTTTCCCATAGTTTTGCACAAAAGGGAAAGGGGGAAAAGAGGGAAATTGGGACTTTGTATGAAACAAGGCACTTGGGATAGATTAAATCAATCAATATAGTAAAATAACAATAATAATTTATGTCTCCTTTCCTCTCATATCCTTGTCTACATAGTCCTTCATTTTCACACTCCACTAACACTATCCCATTATGTGTTTTTCACCAGTTCCTTGGATTCACTTATTCCATCTCATGCTGGGTAGAGTGAACCCCATCCACTATTTGTGATCCATTCCACCAATTGGCCAGCATGCCGACCTTTGGCTGTTACCTCAGCTCCCGGGGGGATGTTAATTCCACTTCCCAGTGCTTTTTGAATTTTAGCATTACTACCATTATCTACATGTTTATTAATCGCTACCCATAGGTAAGAGTTGCTAGGACCATTGTTTATGCTCCCTCTCTTCCCCTTTTTTACTATCAATTATCACTGATCTATATTATATTACTTACTACAGGTACCCCCAATTCATAGCAGCTCCTGATGAGTGGAAATAATCCACGAAACGCGTCAAGCTTTTTACTATTGGATGCTATGTCCCATTGACCATGATTCTACTATGGGTTTGATCTATTTAAATCATCAATTTAATTTATTGGTTATTACTGTATACACACTTTGGAATGTACTGCTAGTTTATTATTAATCATGTGTAACAATGCTACTGTACTATAAATTTTATTGTGTTATCTCTTTATTATACCTTTTAATAATTTTTAATACCTTTTTGGGCGCCCCCTCCCCCAAAGCACCCACCCCCCATGTTGAGAGCATGCGGCCTGGTACGATTCAGGAGGGGGGGCGCTCGCTCGTCCCCACCCCCTTTCCTGACCGGCCAGGCTGCGTGCTCGGATCAGGGTCTGGTATGGATTTTAGGGGGACCCCACGCCGTTCGGCGTAAGGGGTTCCCTTTATAATCCATACCAGACCTAAGGGCCTGGTATGCCCCGCGCTCACCGCAATAGGTACCTTAGGGCACTCCACTGATAACATTAGACCTTTCAGAGTATGAATCATTAACCACTACTCTCTGAATTTGGTCTATTTACAAGCCTGTAGACTTTACCTTACATATTAGCCGGGTGTGGGGAACTATGTCAATACTTTGGCAAAATCTAAATATACAGTCAGGTCTATAAATATTGGGACATCGACACAATTCTAATCTTTTTGGCTCTATACACCACCACAATGGATTTGAAATGAAACAAACAAGATGTGCTTTAACTGCAGACTTTCAGCTTTAATTTGAAGGTATTGACATCCAAATCAGGTGAACGGTGTAGGAATTACAACAGTTTGTATATGTGCCTCCCACTTTTTAAGCGACCAAAAGTAATGGGACAGATTAACAATCATCCATCAAACTTTCACTTTTTAATGCTTGGTTGCAAATCCTTTGCAGTCAATTACAGCCTGAAGTCTGGAACGCATAGACATCACCAGACGCTGGGTTTCATCCCTGGTGATGCTCTGCCAGGCCTCTACTGCAACTGTCTTCAGTTCCTGCTTGTTCTTGGGGCATTTTTCCTTCAGTTTTGTCTTCAGCAAGTGAAATGCATGCTCAGTCGGATTCAGGTCAGGTGATTGACTTGGCCATTGCATAACATTCCACTTCTTTCCCTTAAAAAACTCTCTGGATGCTTTCGCAGTATGCTTCGGGTCATTGTCCATCTGCACTGTGAAGCGCCGTCCAATGAGTTCTGAAGCATTTTGCTGAATATGAGAAGATAAATTTGCCCGAAACACTTCAGAATTCATCCTGCTGCTTTTGTCAGCAGTCACATCAATAAATACAAGAGAACCAGTTCCATAGGCAGCCATACATGCCCACGCCATGACACTACCACCACCATGCTTCCCTGATGAGGTGGTAAGCTTTGGATCATGAGCAGTTCCTTTCCTTCTCCATACTCTTCTCTTCCCATCACTCTGGTACAAGTTGATCTTGGTCTCCTCTGTCCATAGGATGTTGTTCCAGAACTGTGAACGCTTTTTTAGATGTTGTTTGGCAAACTCTAATCTGGCCTTCCTGTTTTTGAGACTCACCAATGGTTTACATCTTGTGGTAAACCCTCTGTATTCACTCTGGTGAAGTCTTCTCTTTATTGTTGACTTTGACACACATACACCTACCTCCTGGAGAGTGTTCTTGATCTGGCCAACTGTTGTGAAGGGTGTTTTCTTCACCAGGACCTAATGTTTTTGCTATCTCTCTGATGGGTTTTTTTTTTTCAGCCTAATGATGGCTTGCTTCACTGATAGTGACAGCTCTTTGGATCTCATATTCAGAGTTGACAGCAACAGATTCCAAATGCAAATAGCACACTTGAAATTAACTCTGGACCTTTTATTTGCTCCTTGTAAATGGGATAATGAGGGAATAACACACACCTGGCCATGGAACAGCTGAGCAGCCAATTGTCCCATTACTTTTGGTCCCTTAAAAAGTGGGAGGCACATATACAAACTGTTGTAATTCCTACACCGTTCACCTGATTTGGATGTAAATACCCTCAAATTAAAGCTGAAAGTCTGCAGTTAAAACACATCTTGTTTGTTTCATTTCAGATCCATTGTGGTGGTGTATAGAGCCAAAAAGATTAGAATTGTGTCGATGTCCCAATATTTATGGACCTGACTGTATATGGTAAGTCAACTGTTTGGAACATGTACTATGTCCACAGCCACTTCTTTGTCCAAGGTTTTGCTCATCAGATTTGTCTGACAACTTCTGTCTTTCATGAATCCATGCTGCCTGTTACTTTTTTTCCAGCAAGAACTCATCTATGTGGTCTTTTATTAAACTCTCCAGTATCTTCCCAACTATAGAAGTTAAACTAACAAGTCTATAGTTACTTGGTAAAGACTTTGATACCTTTTTAAATATAGGCACCACATTGGCCTTACGCCAATCCAGTGGTACTATTCCAGTCATTAAAAATTAGAAACAATGGCTTTGAAATGACAGAGCTTGTTTCCTTTAGAATCTGTGAGTGTATGCCATCCGGTCCAGGTGCTTAATTTACCTTTATTTTGTCTAAATATTTATGGACCATATCAATTTTGAGCCATAGTGGTTCATTTTGGGCTGTGTCAATATCACCCCTATTATGACCATGAACTCCCCCATGCTCCTGTGTATACACAGAGCTGAAGAAAGTATTTAATAAATAGGCCTTCTCTTTGTCCCCAGTCACCCACTCTAGATTATTTTGTAAAGAGCCTACATGCTCAGACCTGACCTTTTTCCTATTAATATATTTTAGGAATTTTTGGGGGTTTGTCTTACTAACGTTTGCAATCTGTAGTTCGTTTTTAATTTTTGCATTTCCTTTTTTACATATTCTGTTATATTCTTTGTAACATTTAAACAATGATAGTGTTCCTTCACTTTTATATTTTTTAAAAGCTCTTTTCTTATTATTTATAGCTTTTTTAGCTTTGGGTGTAAGACACATGGTTCTGGGCCCCCTAGTTGTCAATCCCCCTGCAGGTGGCTTCTCCTTCTCTCCCTCATTCTGCAGTGAAATCAGTTAGAGTATCTGCACCCTTAATCCCCCACTGCTCTCAGTACCGCCACCCGTTCCCATTGCTCCAATCCCCCTGTGTGCCCACCCCCCACCATGCTGCTTACCCTCTTCCTCTCCTTCCAGTCAGACCATATGCAGCTGCTGCGAGTAAAGGAGGACCAGATTCAGGATAGAGAGCAGGGAAGGTGGGAAGTGGTAAATATGTTAAATTTACTGGCCCTTTCCCTTCCTGAAGGAACACAGTTGGTACTGATTGTGACAAATGCGGGTCAGACCACTGCCATTTTCACCAACTTGTGACAAATGACTGGACCATCTCACCCCCCGCTGTCACTGATACGCAAAAATGACACTCTCAGCCCCACTGTGCACACAGATTTTCCAGCCTGCGGGACTCCAATCTAAGTGCCAACAGGCTGATAGCAATTGTCAATGGGTTTAGTTAACTAAGCAAATAAATAATGTATTAGAATTTCGCGCAATATTCTAGTGAGTGGAAGAAATATAGAATAAGTATGATAAAGTGCATCAAAGTGAACACAATATATATCTATAATGATGAAAAGTGTATCGAAAATAAATTAGTAATTATTGATGGTGTTAGTGGCATATACAGCCTTCACTGCAAGGACCAATTGTCACTAGACTACAGTTTGTTTCTGCTGCCACTAGCACCTAATTGGTAATCGTATAGATAGAATAAAGTGCATCAAAGTGAGCACAATATGTATCTAGAAATAATAAAAAACGTATAGAAATAAATAAACCATTGATAATGGTGGTAGTGGCATATACGGCTTTCACTGCAAGGACCAATTTTGTCTCTGCACTGCAGTTTATTGCTGCAGCCACTAGCACCTAATTGGTGATAATATGAGCAAATTGTGCAGTATAAGAATAGTGTCACAAAACCACAATAAAAAATAAACTGAATAAATAATGCACACTAGTGCTAAAACTCAGTGAAAAAGTTTTCAATGTGATAAAGTCCACTGGAGAAATAAATAAAAATAAAAATAAATAAATAAAGTCCACTGGAGAAATAAATACAAATAAAAATAGAGATACAGCAAGAGAGTCTTTTAGATAAAGAATAGGGTTGATGGGGACCCTCTGATCTTCTGATCAATAACTGGCTGGTGTTCAATATAATGTGATGAGCTTGTGACCCTCCTGATGGTGTCTCCTATATATGGTCTCACAGAACTCTCACCTTCAAATTGTGATAAAGAAGCATTAGGGGGTTGTAGATTTCGGGTACAGGCGCTATCAATATAGTCCATGTATCCTTCCCTGTTATTCCTCCATCGCTACTCCTACGCAACTCCGATCTTGTCACCTCTCCCTAGAGCTGCTTTTTCTCTCCTTTTTTTCTGGTTTCTAGTCAAATTCGACAAACGGCACAGAAACGACTTTAGAACATACGCGTCTTGCAATATCCAGCTCACCGCAGCGGTGAAACAGTTTTAACACTTTTCAAAATATGGTTTAATAATGAAAAGGTAAAAATGGTGGAAATAAAATATTTACAGAAAAAGATATTACAAAGAAACAAAGAGACAACAATGCAACAGCAAAACAAAAATGTGAAAATTAAAGTACTTGCAAGTCCTGGTTTGCAGAGTCTAATGAAAAAGCAAGATGGTACAGTGGCTCTCTCAAGACCTCTTAGGTGTTCCTTGGTTTGGTGTTAAAGTGGTAGTAAACCACTAGAAAAATAAAAACAATTTGGCCCCCTGCAGGTTTAATCACTTAAGGACCACCCAACGCAGATATACTGCGGCAGGGCGGCCCTCCTGTGTGAAACACTTACCTGTATGTGATTTCATGCACAGGGTCTGGCGCGCCACTGGCGATCCGCTCCCACTGTGATTGGACAGAGTGGGAGCCAATCAGCGACTGTTGACAGGAGAGGCAGGTGGTCTGCTTATGTAAAGGCCGATCGCCATTCTGTCAGAGAGGAAGATGGAGATCTTGTGTTTCTGCTAAGCAGAAACATGGATCTCTGTTTTCCTCCAGTTAAGTCATCCCCCACACAGTTAGAGAGCACTCCCTAGGAGCACACTAACCAATGTCATAGTCCTGCTAACAATCGCTGATCCCCAGCATTACTAGTAAGAAAAAAAATTACATAAATCTGTCCCATAGCTTGTAGACGCTATAACTTTTGTGCAAACCGATCAATATACGCTTATTGGGATTTTTTTACCAAAAATATGTAGCAGTATACATATTGGCCTAAATTGATAAATAAATTAGATTTTTTTATTGGGTATGTTTTATAGCAGAAAGTAAAAAATATTGTTTTTTTTTTTTCAAAATTGTCGGGTTTTTTGTTTATAGCACAAAAAATAAAAATCGCAAAGGTGATCAAATACCACCAAAAGAAAGCTCTATTTGTGGGTAGAATAATAGGACGTAAATTGTATTTGGGTACAGCGTCGCATTATTGTCAGTTAAAATAGTGCAGTGCTGTATCATTAAAGATGGCCTGGTCATGAAGGGGGGTAAACCTTGCGGGGCTGAAGTGGTTAAGTCATAATGTACTAGTATGCACCGCATACTAGCACGTTATGTCAGACTTACCTGGACACGGGACCCTCCAGCACAGCGCTGTCACGGCTCCCCAGCGCTTCTATCCTCATCCGGTTTTCCTCCTGGGTTTGCAGACACCGGCTCTGTGAATGACTGGGGCTGCGATGACGTCACTCCCGCACGTGCGCACGGGAGCTCCAGTACTAGCATAAAGCTCTGAAGGTAAGGCACGGTTAGGCCGTCCCTTTCGAACACATGCACCAGTGAGGTCACCGACTGCATTCTGTGTGAATATCTCCTAAACAGTGCGCGTTTAGGAACTATTCACTGTACCTACAGGTAAGCATTATTATAGACTTATCTGTAAGTACAAGTTAAAAAGTGGACTTTACTTGCATTTTAAAAGAGCGTTGTTCCTTGGAGGTGTTTTGCTGGGATGTCATTGGGTTTACAATCAGGTCCCAGATACAGTTTTCTATAGATATTAATATTGTTAAATATCTACTAGGGTTGCACCGATACTAAGCATTTGCACGAGTACTTGTACTTGTGCAAATGCTCTGATACCTGAAACCGATACATTTACGATGTGATTTGAGCCCATACAAAATTAATGGGCTCAAATCACACTGCAAAGAATCACATGCAGTGTCCCCCACGGCTCTTGTGTGAACCCAGGCTGTCATAGTGACTTCAGCCTGGGTTCACACAGGAGCTGAATTTGCACAGGAATCACACTGCATTCCTGTTCAAATCACATGCAATTCTTTGCAGTCCATTAATTTTGTATGGGCTCAAATCTAATGCTGTGTACACACAGGCGGACTTTTCGACCAGACTGGTCCGACGGAATGAATTCGTTGGACAATCCGACTGTGTGTTGGCTTCTTCGGACCTTTAGCGGATTTTTCCTGTTGAAAATCAGATGGGCTTTAGATTTGAAACATGTTTCAAATCTTTCCGACGGACTCGAGTGCGGTCGAAAAATCAGTTCGTCTGTATGCTAGTCCGGCGGACAAAAAAGGACGCAAGGGCAGCTATTGGCTACTGGCTATGAATTTCCTTATTTTAGTCCCTTCATATGTCATCACGTTCAAACCAACGGACTTTAGTCCGTTCGTGTGTGGGCAAGTCCGGTCGTCCGAAAGTCCGCTGTAACTCCGTCGAAAGTCCGTCGGAAAGACCGTCGGACGTTTGATGCTGAAAAGTCTGCCCGTGTGTACACTTTACTGCAAAAGTATCGGAACTTGGCGTCGGCGAGTACTCGACTGAAAGTACTCACCAGCAAAAAAATGGTATCGGTACAACCCTAATACCTACATGTTAAGTCTGCTAACATGCATATTATTGTCAAGCATGGAATTAGCTTTGAAATGGATATAAATATAACAGGTTTCGTATGTCTACTTTACCTAGCAGGGGTTAATGTATCTTGTTGGCTCTCCATATTGTCCCATATAGGGGTGTTTGGACATAAAACCTTAATAATTAACTGATGGAGGTAAATATGTCCTTATTCTGGCTTCACTGTCATTATGTCAGAAGTTATGAAATATGCTAAAATTTTAGCGTATTTGCTAATAACCAGTTAATCAATAATGTGTATTGGCAATTTCCCTAGCTGAGCTATTTACGGCTGGCTATTTGTTAAAAGTCTGGTTACTTGTGATGACATTTTATTGGGTTCGTAGACTAAAGTGTAGATTCAGGCTAATAGGCATGAGAGGGTCTGCATCTGTCCCCTTAAGGATCTGACGAGGTTCTGGCACCGGCTAACAGTTTGTGTATTGTATGAACTGAAGGAGGAGGGAGGGGGAAGGTCACTGCAGCAATGTCTTCTTATGATAAAATGGCATGGGAGGCTTGTGACCTAAACAAAATGGCTGCCAAACACACGGCTTTTCCTGTGCCCAGTACGCACAACCATTGCACTGATCACTTCTGTGTTCATTCATAACTGAAGCATAACAATCTCCGCTTACTCTGCTTTAGTTTATAAATGAACAGTAAACAGCTTTCTGTTTAATCACTGTCCAGTGCTGCTGAAGCTGCAAAGAAAGGAACTGAGGAATCCATGTCCTCACTCTCTTTCTCTGTCTCTAAACGTGAGACATTAGGAGTCTGTTTAGACCCCTGGTATTTCACCAAAGCCCCACAACAGAGCCATTAAAAATGTAAAAAAAAAATAAATAAAATTAAGGATTTATTCACAGGTGCTTTGGTCTCTGAAGAGCAAATAGCAATCCGATTGCTCTTCAGAGAGCATTTGACAGGCAGTGAGGAGGCTTTGTATGGCCGCCTCATGGCCTGCTTTAACACCTTCAACCAGTTGCGGGCAGTGCCGGACTGGCCTACCGGGATACCGGGAAAATTCCAGGTAGGCTGTCTGCACTTAGTGCCGTGGGGCCGCTTTTGGCTCAGAGCTTGGCTGGCTGTGTCAGCCAAATAAAGAGCAGCGGCGGCCGCTGCACTATGCAATGTGTGTGTGTGTGTCTCCTCCTCCGATCCGGCGCTGCCCACTGAACTGCAGAGTGATATGCCTCTGTGTGTGTGTGCCTGAGGGGAGGAGCAGGAGAACGCTGTGCTGCTTGATTTCCCCTTCCATTCGTGACTCATCCCGTGCGGCGCCAGCACCGCCCACTAATCTGCACGGGGAATAGGAGAAGTTAACGGCCGCCCAGGCAGCAGAAGAATATAGGTGTCCTTTTATGAAAGTGAGGTAAAATACCGCTCTTCAGTTCGCAGGCATTCTCAGAGGAGATCGCTCTCCTCTGAGTGCCTATTTATGAAAGTGTGTAGATGGCTTCTCATGTTGAGTTGAGAAGCGATCTACAAATGCCAGGAACTCCTGAGAAACGGCTCCTCTCACTATAATCTCGCGTGATATAGCGGGATTACAGTATGAGGAACCATAAAATACAAAGTGTAACACAAATCAGCACACATTCCCCAACATATTAATAAAATAACAACGTTAAATTCCCCCTACACAATATACATTAACCTAATTATAAAAAAACATTGTTTTTATCAAATATTTAAAGATCATACATGTCCTTATTTAAATGTGAATGGTGTATAGTAAATGAATGTAATGCACATATGTAATGCAGCTATACACCATTCATATAAATGCAAAATACATTTATAATCATTAAAAAAATAATTTTAATAAAGTATACAAGTATAAATATTTATTAATAAATTAAAATAAAATATATTTCATAATTGATAAGCATAAAAATTGATAAACTGGTGCAATGCGAGAACACTGCGAATCACTGCGGGTTACCGCATCGCACCGACTCGCATGTCAGTTCACACTGCCATATGCGAATCGCTGGGGAGTGTCAATACATTGTTAACGACACCCCCAGTTCAGCTTGCATATCGCACTGCGAACTGACAGTCCGGACATGAATCGGATCGCATATGTGTGAACACACATGCGATCCGATTCTGGTCCGAACAGAAAAAAGGGTCCTGTGCGTGTTTGCACCAAATGCGGTGCAATATCAGCCATACTATCTGTACAGCTGATATCGCACCGCACAGACATCGCATGTAATGTGAATGGCAGTGTGCTGCGAATTAAATGCGATGCCTGTGCGATGTCCGGCATCGCACAAGTGTGAACTGGGCCCTAAAAGTTAACACACCCCCAAATCAGTTCGCATATCGCAGTGCGATCTGCAAACTCAGACAGTAATTGAATCGCATGGGTGTGAACACCCATGCGATCCGATTCTGCTGTGGACCAAAAAAAGGGTCCTGTAAGAGTTTGGTCCGAGGGCAATGCAAATTTAGCAATACTATCTGTATGGCTGAAATCGCATCGCACAGAGATCGGATGTGATTTTGCACTGCAGTGCGGTGCGAATCACATCCGATCTTGGACACCGCAGCAGTCGGAACTGGCCCTAAACCATATTGCATTTGCACCAAAATGGTACAGGACCCTTTATTTGGTCGCACTGGAATCTGATCGCATGGGTGTGAACACGCATGCGATCCGATTCCTGCACCATTACATAGTTCGCACTGCGATCTGTGAAATGATCTGGGGGTGTCATTAACTTTACATTGACACCCGCAGTGGTGCGCAGATGTCAATGTAGGTGCGATGTGAAAACCCCACACAGGAATCACGCTGGTTCACGCATCGCACAAGTGTGAACCCAGCCAGAGACGTGAACATCTAAAAAAAAAATATATATATATATATCTATATATATCTATAGCTATATCTATATATAGCTATAGATATATATAGATACAGATATATATATAGATATATATATATATATATATATATGTATGTATATATATATCTATATATATATATAGATATATATATATACATATATATATATATACACATATACATATATATATATATATATATATATATATATATATATATATATATATATATATATATATAATATATATATATATATATATATATGTATATATATATATATATATATATATATATATATATATATATATATATATATATATATATATATATATATGTACACACTATAAATTCCTATCGTGCTGGTTTTGGGGTGTGTAATGGTGGGGAAGATGTGCTCTGACTGTTTGGTGAAAGAAAGAAGTCAAAAGACTTCTTGCTTTCTCCAGAATATCAGCCAGTTTCAGGCTTCTCACTCTGATTCTCCACTTCTGAAATGGTGAATCAGAAAGTGAGAATTCTGTCACAGATCGCCAGTGAGGTGCCGAGATCGCACCTTCATAAACTGGCCGTTCTGTGAATTCTCACTGTGCTGAGATAATCAGCGGAGAACATGTTCTCCGCTGATTATCTCAGTTTCATAAACTGGTAATGAGCTGAGATCAGCGGTGAGACTCGGGATCGCCGCTGATCTCAGTTTCATAAAAGGACACCTAAGGTACTTAAAATTCTCTCTCTCTCTCCCTCTCTCTCC